>DF358181.1:1954-24466 GCA_000787875.1 Solanum virginianum | reverse complement strand
GACCTAACTCGAGTTTGGGCTCCATCGTACATATCCTTAATCACCCTGATATACACCAAAGGCACACCTTTCATCACTAGACACCTCCATAACACGTCTCTAGGTACTTTGTCATATGCCTTCTCCTGGTCAATGAACTACTTCCTAATGGTAAAAAGATAATAGTCTTAATCATTCAATATTAAAACCTTGTGATAACATTTTATATTTAGTGTTCAAATCTTGAGACAACTTTTTAATCATTTAAATATGCATTCAAATTTAGACATCTAAATTTTAATGAAAACAAACGAGAAGTCAGTGGAATGATCACTTAACATTTCATTGAGGGTCCATATCCATTTTGCTTAATTTAAAGGAAAAACTATCCGTTAAAACATAAATCCATATCATATATATTAATTCCATCTATACTTTTTTAAATAATTACCTAACATCCCACTATTTAAAAATTTTGTAACATATTTGAAGTGAGATACATCACTCCCTAAAAATAGTCTAAAATAGAGCAATTGTCAATTGTATATAATCTATCCTTCAATTCACGTTTTCAATCCGAATCAACACACATTAGACACACTAGATATATGTAACTGAGGTGAGAATTATGATATTTCTCTGTTTCAAAAGAAATAATTTGATTTGACTTAGCATGGAGTTTAAATGAAAAAATGTAAAAAACTATTCAATTGTGTGGTTCTATATTAAAACTTTGTCAAATGTATCAAAATATCTTTTAATCTTATGACTTTAAACATACCACGTGAAAAATTGAAATTAAAATGTTGTAAAAAAAAAGAGTAATTCTTTTCAAACAGGCCAAAAAAATAAGATATTCTTTTTTAAACAGATAAAGTAGCATTTTTAATACCACAAACTCATAGGATAGGAGATAATTAGCTGCTAAATCAATGGGATTTATGTTATTTACCGCAATTTAAAGTGTAAATAATCTTTATTAGAGTTATTGATGATTAAGAATATGATTTGATTTTTGACTTTTGACTTAAAAGTCATAAGTTAGAAATCTTAACTTATGACTTTTAATTTTCTTTAACAAAAATTATTTTAATTTAAATCTTAATATTTATAAATACTTTTTTAAAAGTATTCAAATACTAAAAAAATTATTTATATCAATATTAATTTAAAAATATTTAAAACAAGTCAATTCAAAGAGGCTCTAAAACCACTAGATTTATGACATTTGACTAAATTGAAATAATAAGAAAATATCAAAGAAAGGAATTTGATGACAAAATAATACTCCTCTTTAATTTTTTTATTGTTGGCCCATCATATATTGAGCATTATCCATTTATCTGAAGACCAAAGTAAATAAGTTTAGAAATGATTGGATGTCAGAAAACAACTTCTCTGACCAATAAATTCAGTTGCCTTAATTTATAATTTGGAGTTAGTTTGAAATATTTTAGGCAAAAATTATTTATTAAATAATTTCTCAATGGAAATGTGTCTGAATAAGGTAATCAATTTTTTACTCTCTTCCCTATTGACTTGGTACATGGATTAAGAAGTATGTAGTAAATGATAGGATAATTTTATTAAATTTGTTTTTCAATATAATAAATATGATATCTTGAAAAATGTAATAGGGAAATGACTATAATTAATGATAAGGGTAAATTAGAAACTAAGTGAAAAATTATCTCTTGATTTTATAAAATGGATAAATATTGTTGAACATCCCAAAATAGTATAGGGATCAAAGTAAAATTGAACGAAGGGAGTATTAAGTAACAATGAACACGAAAATCTTTAGTCAAACACTTTCAAAAAAGGAAAAAGCTTTCACTCCTAAAAAGAACCCTTGCTTGTCTGTTTATTTATTAATCATTTTATTAATAGTACTCATAATTATTTAATTAGATAGAAGAATGAGAAAACCAAAGGATCACTAATTAAATTTTTTTATTAATTGAATTCAACTTTGATTTTACAGTCTTAGCTGAATATTATGTTCTTTCCGTCATTATTTTTTTAGTTACGATTTTTATTTTTTAAGTTAATCTATATAAACTTTAACTAATATCTGAATATGTATTTTTAATCATATTGATATGAAAAAAATTGTAATATTTTTTTATAATTTTTTAATATCTAATAATTTATTTTAAAATATCAAATTACTATAATCTAATTTAATTTTAAAAATTAATCAAATTAACTTTTTTAAAAATATAATATTAATAATTAAAAAGGGACGGAGGGAGTAAAATAAAACCAAAGCTAAGACCAAAAAGAGCCAGTGTCTAAACTTGAGTGGACTACGACTAATTTTCATCAAATTGGATAATTAGATGTTATAAAAAAAAATGACGTATATTATTATTATATTTGTTGAGTCAAACTAGTACTTTACTTCAATATCTTCAACTATTATTTCAATTTTGTAATTATATAATAGTCAACTGTAATTCTGTTTACTAGCTTCATTATACCTCCATATATGAATTTCATTAGTGAAAAATAATATTTGCGTTTGAATTCCTATTAAAATTAGATTTTATTAACTAAGAGAAGGATCCATATAGAGTCTAAAATCTTAAGGCAATGGATAATTGATCAAAGCTTTTGTAAAATCGTTTAGAAACATTTCCTTTTTACATATATACTCATTAAATAATCGATCAAAATTGTGATGAAATATTAAGTATTTTTTATTTGAATTTTGAGTATAAAAATCACACTTTGTTAAAAAATATTGCATATCTTAATATAAAATTTACGTTATAAATTCAAACTTAATCGAAAAATACCAAAACTAACCAGAAGTGAAATAAATACTTTCATAAAGGATGATTAGTGGCCAATGTCATTGGGTGATCAACTCCACAAAACTTAAATAGCATATATAATTAAGTTTAATATATATTATATATTTAAGTATAAAATATATGATTTCTTTATATTTTGATCATATTGATAAATAAAGTTAGTTGAATGGTACATATTGGTAAAATTTCTTTTTGAACCCCATTTATGTCTTGTTATACTACTCCATATAGAGGTGCATGGAGTGTTCATGCACTAAATTTGATACTTTCATTATGCAGAGTAAAATTATGTAAAAATCAATTAACTAAAATTATAATAAATAGTATGACGGAATTCTAAATTTCATAATTTTAAAATATATTGAATTTAAATTCATAAAGTTCAAATTTTGAATTTATGTCTAATTTTAAATATGAAATATTAATATAACTGGTAACTACTTATTTTGCATGAAGTGTTTATAAAAGTGATTAAACTTAACAAATTAAAAAGAATATAGTAGTACTTCTCAATCTAGCTTATTTTATGTGGAATACTTTTATTTTAAATTTGCCTAATTAAAAAAAAATAGAGTTTAGATATGATTATATAGTGTAAAGAGTTAATTATCATTTTTCCTACTTTTTTTTAATTTACAAAAATTTCTTAAACAATGGCATTTCGGATACATTAATTCAGGGATGAAAAAATTAGAATTTTTAAATAACAACAGGTAATATTTAAAGCATTATACATTGAACGTAGACATAATTTAAAAATCAAAATTTATCTATCTGGATTACTGAATTAGTGTATCTGAATGGAAAGAAGGAATTTTTGAATCTTTGAAAGTAGGTGAAAATTTTAAAATAATAAAAAATATAATAAATAAGTGTAATTAGATAAATTTTCCCAATAAAAAAGATCGTACTTATCTATTATAATTTTAATTTTGATGAAATGTTTATAATTTCACAAATACATTTGACTTGTATTTGAATATATAAATATTGAATGTGAATAAATATGTAATCTCCATAACTTATTAATACTGTACTTGAAAAATAATTTTTTGATCTCCAAAGAGTGATTATATGTGAAATTTTTAAGTAAGACAATAAAACTTCTTACCAAAAATATTTTATTAAATATCAGACTTGAAAATTTTATTTTTCTTTTCATCTCCAAGGAGTGATTATATGTGAAATTTTTAAGTAAGACAACAAAAATTTCTTACCAAAAATGTTTTATTAAAATCATACTTGAAAATTTTATTTTTCTTTTGATCTTCGAGGAGTGATTATATGTGAAATATTTAAAGGATAAAACTTCTCCCAAAAAATATTTTGCAAACCCAACAATCTTCAGAATTAAGTCAATTTTAAAAAGTTTGACCAAACAAAAATCAGATAATCCTATAATTAAGTTTCCCTTTTTCAAATTTGAAATTTACAATCAATGAGATTACTCTAAATAAATCTCCTAAATCCATCATTTTGGTTAATCACTCTTATATGATCCCTCACACTTCTAATCATTCTCAACTGAAAATGGCTCCCTTACCACCTATCCCTGCTCCAGCCAACAGCTCTATCGCTGCCACCGGCGCCGGCACCGGCGCCGCTGCCACCGGCACCTCTTCCAATGGGTTTGTGGTGACCTTAATGGGCTCATTGAAATCCTTGTGGGCTATGTGGAAGAAGAAGAAGAAAGCTGATAGCTCAAGTACCAAAACCAAAAAAACAGGGGAGAATTCATCGCTCGCAAAATCGAAGAAATTCCTGGCGAAGATGAGCGATAAAGCGATCAAAACAGGGGAGAATTTATCGCTAGCAAAATCGAAGGAATTTCTGACAAAGATGAGCGATAAGGCGAGTAAAACAGTGGAGAAGGCATCGCTAGCAAAATCGAAGGAAGTTCTGGCGAAGATAAGCGATAAGGCTACTAATCTTAGGCTTAAGAAAAAGGTGAAAAATGAGGAAGCTGAAGATGGTGCGCTCTGGCGGAAGGAAATTTTGATGGGCGATAAATGTAAGCCGTTGAATTTCTCCGGCGTGATTTACTATGATAGAAACGGGAATCAGTTGCCGGAGATACCGGTAAAATCGCCGAGGGCTAGTCCTTTCCCTGGTTATCTTAATGCATCACAAAGTAGTGAGAGGGGGGAATAATTAATTAATGGAGTGATAGGGATTGTTTGGTTGGAATACGAGGAGATTAGTCATGCTAGATTTAATTAGATATGTCAGGATTATCTCTTAGTGAACGTTGCTTTCTTATACATCAAAAATAATATGCATTCATAAGTTGTTCCTTTATAAAAATGGAGTATGAAAAGTGGCATATAAACAGATTAGAAAGGGTATTTTTCTCATTTATAATTATTTTATTCTGAAGTAAGTTGTTTTGTGATTATTATTTCACTTAGAGATAAAAACAATTTATTTCAATACTAATTATTAATTTCAAGATAAATTATCTCTAATTTTGTAACTAAATAAGGAACTGAGGTCTAGAAAAAACTTATCACAAGATTATTTTTCTTTACCCATTACACTAAACGTGTCTTGAATGATAACATCAGGAGAGAAATCTCACCTATTTTCACTAGTTTATCTAATTTATTATTTTAAAAAATTTATTTGTACAGAATTAATTTTCTACTTTACAATTTTTTTCTCATTTTTTCTTCTCCTACCCCTGTTAAAAAAGATGACGTGATAAACGTCATGCAGCTTTATTTTATTATCGTTTTCTTATGGTTCTTTATGTGATTTAAGGAATTAGGTTTATGTTTGGTTAGGAGTCAAAGATGAAATCTTGTTAATAAGCCGTTTCATTCTGTTGATGGATTTGTGGGAATGAATATTTCAGCTAGTTGATTGTTATCTTAATGTACTTTCTAATAGTTCTATCGAATGCATTAATGAAAACGTTTAATGTTATATAACTAAAGAGAGTAAAAAACTAATGAATCATAATTTCAGTATTTGAAGGCCCAAGAGCTACTGAAAGAATTTTATCAACAAATTTTTTTTGTGTGTTTTGCCAACTAACTTTTAGTTGGTAACTTTACCAAAAATTCATTGGTAACTTAAAATTGCCAATTGATTTGATTAATTCACCAAGGGATTATTTTGTGGTCTTTTTTTAGAGAAAAGAGTCCGGAGATTAAGAGGATAATGATCATTATCAACCACATCGCCAAAGAATTTAAAGTCCCTCTCAACGTGTGAATATTTCACCCTATCGAGTTCAATTATATTATTCAGCTAACTGAACTTTATAAAGAAAGAAAAAAAATTATTCGAATAACAAAAATAAAACAGAAATTTAAGGTATGTGCTCACAAAGTCTTATTTTATGGTGCTATTGAATCATAAATGGCAAGTGCTCTTCCATTCTAATAAGGGATTTTGACTTTTGAAGTATATGTATGACGAAGTCGTCTTTGATGAGCGCATTTTATTTTTGAGTTGAAACTTTTCGACATAAATTTAAATTAATCTAATCGTGAAACAAACATTAAGTTGAAACTTTTCGAAATAAATTTAAATTAATCTAATCGTAAAACAAACATTAAACAAGAAGTAGGGAAGAAAGTAGAAAAAATTAGATATCCATACGCATATTCATTAATTTCATGTATGATTTCAAATAATTACATATGAATCAGATACATTGAGATACACCACTTCTTAAATCAGATACATTGAGATACACCACTTCTTAAAATTTTTATACCTTGTGTACTTGAACTTTCATCTCGTTAGTAATCGACTCTCACTCAAAGATATTTTTTTCTTTTTTATTTTATGAGAAAACAACAAGGAAAGAAGCTAAAATTTTCGTTAACAAGAATTGGTACATAAGATATCGAAATGGATCCCTTTTATAGATGAAAATTGATGAATTATTAAGGGTTTTTTAGTTTTAATAGGAACTAAATTTCCTTTTATAAAATTAAGAGAACACATGTTTAAAATCGAAAAATTCAACATTATTATTTTTGGTATGTCATTCATATATTTTTATTTAAGATACTTAAAAGAAGGGAAGCTGTATATAAGATTAGGTGTTTACTACTTAAAATATACTTCAAAGCGATTTCGTACAATAGATAACTAATTTCCATTTAATTTAATTTAAATACTTACTTGAAAAATGTTGTCTTTGTTGATAATTATCATGCACTTGTTGTCATGCATTTAATACATTTTTTAATAGTGTAACCATTGATCTCAAAACCATTTAATTTGATATCTTCAATCGTTATACTTCTATAGAAGTATATATTGAATATTACGTTCATCATTATTTTTTGTCACATACGAACTGAACTACTCTTATCTTTTTATATATTTACTTAATCACATTTTAAGTTGACGCCCCTATTAAAAAATAGTGATGGAAAGAATTTTTTTCTGCATTATCTCTACTAATTAGTATTTTATATTTAGTTGTAAAAATAATTTAAAAAATAAATAATTAATGATAAAGATAAAAATATGAAAAACATAGTTGTATTTTCATAAGTAAACGTGAGAATTTACTTGAAAGAGTAAAAATGAATAAAAAGGGAAAGGTACTTATGCCCCCTTATTCAATTTGAGTAGTCAAAATTCCACAAAACTACAATAGCCATATAAGGTTAAACTCAACAAAGAATAAAAGGGCCAAATTGGGTGCACTATGTGTGAGGTCGATACTGCAATTAAACATGCATAAGCTGAAAAGCGCAACAGCAACAACAACAAATAAAAAAACAAGAGGTGAATGCGACAATTAACTCAGAAAATCTTAGTAGTCTAGTTGATTGACTGGTACAATTTCTCTCACCTCGCTATCCCCACCCATTTCCCCCGAAATTAATTAAGCACTGGGAGCTGTATCCTTCTCTTTACCACGAAGGTACCCACCAAAATCTCCACCATAATATTCCTTCACATCAGCACTATCTGTACTATCATCGTCTACCATCGATCCCTTGCTCATGAAGTACCTATACGCCCAAATTACAGCACCCAATGCGAACGTGCCGAATTTGAAGAGGGATAAAAATCCGGCAGCAGCGATGAAGAGAATGATCCCAATAGGGATCCAAATAGGACAAGTAATGAAGATCAACGGGGCGAAGAAAATGAAGCCAAGTATAATCGCCGTTATAGTGACGCCAGTTAGGAGGAGTAAAATTCCGCCGGAGATAACAAGGGTTAAAAAGCCGGTAAGTTGGGCGGAATTAGGGACATGAGGCTGCAGCAGTTGGCGGAGGAATGAGGGGATGTGGGAGGTGTGAATGGGCCGTTGAGATGGTCTAGTTTGAGTACTGTTGAAGAAATTGGGGGGCCGAGTAGCCATTGTTGCACACGAAGAGGGGGAGGAGGAGAGTGGAGTGGATCTGTTTAATAAATTTTTTCCAAGGGAAAATTAAATTGAAGAAAGTTTAATTAATTAAGGATGGAGTTGAGTGACATGTGTATAGAGAGATTGGTAATTTTCTGCATGTAACATGCATGGATACACGTGGTCTTTTGCTTGGAAAGGAATATGGAAGAGGTTTTGAATTTGTTTAACACATAAAACATGAACTATCCAATTTATTTAATGGATTAATTAATGACATGTATATAGCTAGATTGAGATGTGGTCTAGATTGATTTTCTTTTGGCTATTTTATATTCCGTGTTATTCATTTTTAGTTGTTATTGCGTTTTTTAAAAGTTATTTTGATTAATTTTTAACATTAAATTAATTTGATATTTTATAGTAAAAGTTTAGATATTTAAAAATTATATGAAAAGTATTATTGATTGTAAATTTTTTTATATCAATATGATAAAAAAATATATATTCTAAAATTTTAGTCAAAGTTTATATAGTTTAACTCTAAAAATAGAAATTGTGACAATTAAAAAAGAACGAAAAGATTATATAGTAGTAAAAAAAAGAATTTTTTTTAGCTTTATTTACCGCAAATAATAAGTTCACAAACAAAGAGATTAAAATTTGATGAAACTATGAAAGTTACTATGTGAATTAGATTTAGCTTATCTTGATTCAACTTTATCTTAGCCTAAGTAATTATTAGAATTACTACTAGCTACTCGCATTGGTAACAAATAAATAACACGCTTTCTATTTTTCATTTTATCTGATGATATTTAATTCGACATAAAAAAAATTTTATTTTAATTTATATGATGATATTTGATTATATTTCATCTACGCTAAATTTCATTAGATGTAAAGTAAATATCTTAGATCATTGATCAAACTAAAAGGCTAATTAAACACTTGGTCTCATTGAGCAAATAATTATGCAAATTACATACTACCCCAAACAGACATCAGTTTTTCTGAATTTTGTACAACATTTTCTCCTCTTTTTAATTTGTTGAATGTTGAGTGGGTCAAACATAAAAATGTTGTGTCATTTTTGCCATCACATAATACAAAGTGGAAAATATGCATATATATATATATATTTTCTCTTACCTGCTCCATGTAAGAGAATATATATTCTTACCTCAGTGCATCAATTTCACATTATCTGGAGACGGGGAAGATCAAGAAGATCGATGGTCTAGAAAAAACTAAATTCACAATAATTTTCTCATTTCAATAAGAGAATATATATATTTATATATGCGCGCGGGCATATTTTCACTTTGTATTATGTGATGGCAAAAATGACACAATATTTTTTTTATTATTATTATTATATATATATATATTCACCAAAGTGGAAATCCTCAGTGTATATATATATATATATATTCACCAAAGTGGAAATCCTCAGTACATCAATTTCAATTTGTGAGAAGTCCATGTTGGTTGAACCATCTTCAAAAGAAATGGTCCTTGTCCTTATGCCTGTGGTCATCAAAGGGATTGGTTGCTTGATGGCTGCTACTTTACAATTCAAATTGCTTGCAATGTAATTGTGGGACATGGCCAACCTATGCAAGAATAAAAGGAACACTTATTGTAATTGTAATTCCACCGTACACGCATCATATAGTTTATCAGAAAAAGCTTTTGAGATTAAGTTAGGTCAACATTTTACTTTTACTATTCTTAATTAAAATCATAGTATCAGAGACAGATTCACATCTCAATTCACAATTTACTCAATGTTTGTCCCCATGTGTTATGTTATTCATTGCAGGCCTGTTGAATTTCTCTTCCATTGATTTTGAAATGATAATTTAGTCCCTCCTACAAGATGGGAGTACGAGTGTAAAAGGTGCTGGCACCATCGCAGTTTTCACAATGGGGATATGTTAGTTATTTATGTTATCAAGATGGGAGTCGAGAAGATATTGAAGGGGATACAGAATCAGGTTATACCAGCACTCCCCTATAAGAACAATCTAACCTGTGATTAAATTGCAATAGAGCCAGCATCTTTTACACTCCATTGCGCCAAACAAATTACCAAACAGTTAATCACAAGTTGTAGCCAACACAGTATTCTCCGCTTCTGGAATCATATCCAGTACGGTAGGTGCTAACCATACAGAATCCTACTGCAGGTTGACGCTAGCTTATCATCAAAATCAAAGGCATGACACTGCAAAATGTTTCATGTCAATGCTTTGTTATTCACAAAGTTCATGAAAGATTTTATTCAAGGCAGCTAGTTTTGCTACTTGTTTCTCCAAGTACAGCAAAGGTGGTAATCAGATTACATACTTTTTACAATCACCAGACTCCACGTCTTACTATAGCATCTTTAAATAGTTCTTACCCTCGGTGCTCAGCAGCAAACTCTAACCTTCTGTCCTTTATTTATTATAATAATAACTAACAACAATGTCAAGTTAAACCTGACTAGAAGTTTACTATAACTAGACACTAGATAAACCAGGCGATATCGACTTCCTGAACACCATTCACAGGTACACTTGGAAGCTCTTTTCAAGTGACACGACCCCAAACAGTTCTTCCTTGGCCACGGCCACCGCGTGCATTGTCATATCCTCTTCCACGATATGATTGTCGAGATGTCCCCGACATGCGAGCCCCCTGACCACGACCCCGTGTTTTTCTCTGAATCTCACCAAATGTCTAGAAAAAGCATCAAGAAGTCTCTTCAGAAATAAAATTAAAGAGATTCTAAAGCAAAGATTTTTAAATTACCTCAGCATCTTTTTTCCTTTGTTCAGATAACTTCACTTTCCCAGATTCACGATCAAGTGCGTGACAAGAAAGAGAATCAAAGAAGTCGTCCTTACAATAAACATGCTGCGGAACAAAAAGTTATACAGCAGCAGATTGAGGGATATGTGGACAAGAATATTGGATAAGGCAAACATAAATTTTTTTCACATGCAACTCACCTTGTAATCATGTTTTGCGCTTCCATCGCCAGATACATCCTCTGCATCAATTTCATCCATCTCTTTCTCATCCCAGATTCCTTCATCTGATTCAGCTTTGTTACTTCTGCCTAGAGAATCCCATACCTCTTTCTTATTGAATTTTTCATTCATCGCCTCAAAATCAAAATCCTCAGAAAATCTTCTAGCAACGTGGGGATTCTGGGAAAAGAATATAAAGTATGCTGTGAGTACAAAGAATTGTGTTAGTTAACACTTAACAAACAGACATGTTTTATCTTTGATATTTGAGAGGATATCTTTCCATCAGAAGCATGTCACCCTTTCAATTTCCCAATGATTCAGAAGGGGAAGGCATAGTTAGCCAAGTTATTAGTGTATCAAAATGGGATAGAAAGAGAAAATGTCAAGAGGCTTGCATTCCTTCAGCTTGTTCAAATCCAGCCAACACAATTATCATCGCTCAGGTTTCGTCCTGTTGGAAAGGCAAATATATGGCTACATCTGAAGACTAATAAAATGTAATGCTCAGAGAATTTGCATACAAACTAAGGCATATTTATGGGACATTAATTTAACTGACATGCTTCACGGTCAAGGATATTTAGCTATTTATATTTTTTCTAAAAAAAATTAATCAGAAAACATTAATTGCAATTCCAAGTTTCATGTGTCTAAAGTACGCATTATCTGACCTCCACAGTGAGTTAATGGTGAATGCAATTTCAGAAAATGAGAAGTACGTAGAATTTTGCAAATACACAAAATAAACACAATCCAAGAATCACAAGATTTCAATGCCTCGATGTAATTGAACTAGTATACTAAGAAGGAAAAATAGCAACAAGGAATTGACAAGGATGTCATGTCCACACAAGAATTTCAAAGAGATCCAAGTGCCAAAAGAATAGTTACCTTAGCTCCACGTCCCCGAAATTGACTTCCTCTGCTGCGATGATTGTGTTGGGGAACACCATCCCGAAATTGACTTCCTGTATTGCGATAATTGTGTTGAGGAACACCATTTGGCTGAACGATGTGGAAAATAAGTTAAAGAATGTGGTACGCCATAAGAAGAAGAATACAAGTACTCAAGTAGATAGTTTACAGAATCAAAGGACAAAACCAAAATTTGGCAGTCATCAGAAGAAACGGGAGAATGAACAATTCGAAACTCCTTGCAATACTGAATTTATCAGAGAAAAAAACCAATACCAACAAGGAACATAAAAAATCATGAATTACTTAGAATTATGAGCACGAAAAGTTTAAAAAGCAATGAAAAGCTAGCCAACTGGATTACCACTTTCCCTCTGCCCATGCCCATATTACTCTGACGAGGATGTAGAGCAGCTCCAATAAGCTGGAAGATTAAGAAAAGTGGAAATCACTTCCTTTACTTTCTGGTTAGCGGTAAGTTATGACATAGTTCAACACTTAGTCGAAACAAAATACATAAGACAAATATATATGGATTGCATGCTTGAATTAATTAGAGTTACCTCATTTCCTCTTCCTGATGCATGTTTCCTGTAACTTTGATGTGCATAAACAGCACCCCCATTTGGCTGAAACAAATTATAAGGAGTAAAGGGGCATATGTCAGAATGCATGCAGAATAGAAACTAAGGGGCATATGTCAGAATGCATGCATAATAGAAACTTCTCTTTTTCGGAGGGCATTCAGGAGGTAAGGGACCAAAAGTAAAGAGTTTGCCATAGGCACACAAATAAGTGAATTAAGTTACCACATTTCCTCTGTGTGTGGGGCCTCTACTATTGTGATGAGTGTATGATGCGTCTTGATGTGCCTGAATGAACACAAAACAGCCCATAAGTAAACACCAACACCATCAAAGGCTCCAATGATAAACAAACTACCAAGTCATGCAGAAATTACCCCATCTCTTCCCCGAGCAAAATGACTTCTATTGTGATGAGATGATGTAGATCCACGTAACTTAAGAGAAAGAAAAGATGGTGTGTCAGTATGCAAAAGCATATGAATCTCCAAGTTATGGGATCAAATAGATAATTCATGAAATTCGGCAGTTGACAACAAGTGTGAAACTGGAAATACATAACGTTGCAAACAGAAAAAGAAGATGGAGGAAATTAATGCAATCAATAACTGAACGATTATATTTTTTAAGTACATAACAAAGTTGTTTAGTAATCCCTCTATCCCAATTATATGGCACGCTCTCCCAGAGAATGTCACATTTTTATATTTAGAAACAATTCAACTTTAAATTTTTCATTTTACCCTTAATGAGATGATTTATAGGCACACAAATGTACAAGGATTGTTTTAGACAACAAGCTTCAAACTCTTCCTTTCTTTCTTAGAACTACATGCAGAGTAAAACAGTATTACATAAATTGGAAAGTAAATAGGAAACATAAACTCGGGTTACGATGATATCCTTGTGCATTTATTTAAAGGGTTAGCAAAATTATTTTGAATTGGTAAATGTGAAAGTAATCCTTGTAGGAATATGATTTACAGAATGTTGGTGGATGTTGGTTAAGTGTCTCTTTTTTGTATTTTCTCTAATGCCATGCCAAGCTGGTTACTTCTTCATAGGCTAAAAAATTTAATTACTACTCCATAACAACAACAAAGTGCAACTAAACACACAAAAATCAAAATAGAAAAGGAAAGATATCATCGAAACACAGCAATATTAGGTTCCCAATTTTAAGATCTAAGCTAAAATATCATCTTTGCCATTAATGGACACATCACAATATAGTAGAGAAGGAATGGAAGTGAAAATGAGGAAAAGGAAGCTTCCATACTGTTTTAGTTGACGATTTTGGTAACGACTCCAGGTTTTCATTAGCACTCCCTGATGACCGAGGTTCTGATACTGATGCTTGAACAGTGTATACATCGAAGTTTGGAGTTTGCATTGACTGAGATGATGAGGAATCCTTCACTCCTGACTGTACCTCTGGTGTCAAGAGGGACAGTCTCGGCAGATGGCTGAGAGCTGAACCTTTTGTGTCTACAATAGGCGACACAGTTTGCGAAAGCATTGGGAAAGAATCTGAAGTGCTAATGACGGAACTTTGTTCTTTCCGCACTGGAGCCAGAATAGCATTGGCATTAAGTTCTGCTTCCAGAGAAGACACTGTTCTTGGACAAGAATCCACTGCAACAGATGAAAGAGCACGGAATGCATCATTGGGCATTGGAATGGATGACAAACTAAAAGCCGTTTTAGCAGGCTGCCGAGAATTGGATTGCTCAGATGGAGACGGCACCGCAGTAAGTAAATTTGGGGAAGCAGTACTAATGGGCAGCAGCAGTGGGTGATTTTGTGCAGTCGAACTAGATCCTCCGGCTAATGCATTCACATTTTGGTGTTGCACTTGCTGCTGAATGGGAAGGGATGCAATCAAACTCTGTGGTGGCGGAGGAAAACGCTGCTGTTGAAAATGGGAAACTCCTCCTGAGGACCCAACTAATCCTGGCCAATAATTAGGCACAGTAGGCCCATTGATATTTACAGGTGGAGGAGGAAGTGATGAGCTCCAAAGGCTAGAACTTGGTAGCAATGGATTGGGGGGAGGATTCAGTAAGAAAGGCGCAACAGGGAGCATGGACGGTGCAGTGGTACTAACATCTGCTACTTGTGCAGCACCAGGAGATGTCATGCCAATGGTTGGTGGTGTTTGATTAGGAAAATGAGTCTGATAATCAAAACATTCACAAAGTTAGTTACATCTATATGATGCAATAGAAGGATAATCTACCATATTAAAATCAACATACCTGTATTATGGCAGGATCATCAGGAACAATTGAAGTACTTTGAGGAGATGGTGAAGATAGGACCTGCAGATCCTGTGAGACGAAGGAAAAGAAAAGGAGATAATCCAGAATGAGTCCATATCTACAGCAGAATAAAAACATCAGATGAAAAGGTCTAATGTCATTTCAGCTTAACTTCATCAGACATACACTATACAACATTTCAGAAGAAGTTCAATGTAAGACCACTTCTCCAACTGAAAAGAGCAATTCCCTTTTCCCTCCCCAGGATCCATCTAAACATTCTTAGACTTTTGAAGCTAAACCTTTAATACCACTCTCTAAACCACTGGATCTGACGACCTAGAAGAGTCTACATTGTCTATTGAGGCTTTAAGGGGAAACATAAGTTAACCTGTAGCTTAAACCTAAAAAGGGAAAGAGATGCTGGGAACCTCATGTCTCATTTTTATAAAGGTACAGGATCCATTGATGAGCATCTAGTGGATGCAAAATGGTAGAAAAGGAATCAACTCCTGTACCTAAGCAATTCCATTTATCTCCTAGATAAAATTCAACGAGCAAAGAAAATCTATATAATCTCATGCCAATTTTTTCCAATTGAAGGAAACAATCATGCTGCAGCATGAGCTTAGCCATAAGAGTAATCTTACATGATCAGAAAATGCTTTATGGGTCTCAGCATTCTCTTTGGGATGTCTTATTTTCAGAGAATAAAAACAACTAAAAGTATACCTTGTACATATGCGGATAAATATAGAAACTTCTGCATCTTTATCAGTGGGATTCTTATCAAATTAGCTAGCAAGTCCTGAACATAGGCTGAACGAGAAGCTACTGGGACTGAGCATCTCACTACTAAATCTATCAATCCTACCTCCCTACTCGATGGACATAGAGGTTTTTAGCAACTAGAAACAGTTAGACATAAAGATACAAGCAAAATCAGCTTCTTTAGTAGTTATTGACTATTATCACATGCACTCTAATGATTAACCTCCAAACTGATTCTGGAAGAGTACAGTTTTAAAAGGGTAACAGGAACGACCATGTAAGACATTGAACAAGAAATAATTCAACTACCCTTGCAGGGTAACTATCTATAGTTGTTCTGAAGATACAAGCAGAGTCGGCATGTTAAGTAGTTGTGATTATTACCACATGATCTCTAATGATTAACCGCCACATTGACTCTGGAGGAGTACAATTTAAAGAAAAGGTAACAGGAACGACCATATAAGCCACTGAACAAGAAGTAATTCAACTACTCTTGTATGAAGGACAGAGCTACGGCAAGACACCCTTCGTCGGAAACTTACACTATATATAAGTCAAATCTTAATATTACATAGTATTTTCAATACCTTTAGAAGCAATGTAGACCTGTAGCGCAGAGGCAAAGGTATGCTCAAGACTTATGTAGCACCCAGGTTCGAATCCCTGTAGAGTAACCTCCTTTTTTTTTTTTTTTTGTGTGTGTGTGTGTGTGTGTGTGATGAAGAAAACAAGAATGACAGGATGGAGAGTTGGTTTCTGTCTTACTGCAAGCTGGTGTTACTCTTGCATATGATTTCTATCTTCTATGAATTTGTCACTTGACAAGCTCCAAAAAAGGAAACGGAACCATCAATAGACACTCCTCAGGAGAGCATGCATGAGATGATGTACTTCTTCCAAAAAGTAGAAGGATAGGAGACATGAAAGAAGAATTAAGATGAAACAACCATCTTCACTTATTAATAGTTTAATACACTAAAACCCAAGATCCTAGTTGCTTAAGCAAACTTCAAAAAGCATCTGAAGAGCTGGATGCAAAAAACTAGAGCACTAGCTTTTGACCGTATTCGCAAAGACAGACAGGCTAAAGCAATCGGAATTACATAAAAAGTACACCGCAAAATTTGTTGGAATAGCCAAAGCTATGCTTTTGCATCACCCTACCCCTCAAAAGGACTTACCACCCATGCACTACCAAAATAAACATGTCCAAAGGCCCTGACCACTTGTTCACTGATGGAGACCAGTTTCCTAAAGTTTTAATTACAACAATCCAGTTCCGATAAAAATACCAAGCACACCAAGTAAGCAGGTAAACACAGCTGTAGAGCGCACCTTTATGTCACTACCACGGAAGAAAATGTACTCGTAAATCTTGTCACTGGGAGATATCTGAGGTCCATCCTTCTTTCGTCCTTCTGACCCATAAGATTTCACTGGATGACAAACAGATGACTCAGGAGTCATAAATGTACACAATAAGAAGCTAAGAGTTCAAGATGAAACAAGTAAACTATACTGCCAATCATTATTTTATTTTTTTTTATTTGCACCGGGTGTCCGAGTCTCTTAGAGCCCCGACTAATCCCGGGGGTGCACAGGCCCTCGGCAAGGAGTTTCTCGCAAGTGCACCACGGTTAATTCAGCTTTTACCCAGTCTGAGGGCCCTCAAAAATTGTTTGCACCCAGTGGGTTTCGATCTTGAAACCTTGAAAGGCAGCTAACCCCAAGGCTCAAGTCTATTACCACCAGGCCAACCCCTGAGGGTTCTGCCAATCATTTATTAATTTAGCCAAACAACTCAATAATTGTCAATAAAAAAGGCAATAAGAGAAGGGCCAGCCATAAACTTCAGGAACCAAAAAGTCCATCACATTTGTTATGACACAAGGAAACACTAACCACAAGATTCAGTAGTTTATCCCTGTTGAAAACGGAAGAGCTTAATCTTAAAATACTTGTTGGAGAAGTACTAATCTGCCTTTGAACAAATTCTTCAGGAAATTCAAATCGAGCCTTTTTAATTTTATTTTTTTTATAAAGTAAATTCAATTCTAGCCTTTAATTTTTATAATTTTTTTTTCTTTTGATAACCATGGTGTTCGGAACAGCTTCCACACGCCTCGACTAATTCCACGTGATACCTCCCACCAAGGTACTTTGTCCACCAAAGCTAAGATAAATGAGAAGAAACCACCTAGTGTTTTGTCTTTGTTGGTATTTGACCCTAAGGCATCATAGTTCTTAACCCATTTTAGTGACAACTAGGCCACACACGTGAGTGGAATTCAACTCTGGCCTTTATATCAACTAGAAGGTTGAAAAACTGGACACAAATATGTTTCCTTCTGTGTACTTACTCAAGCGACCAGCTATATATTATAGTAATAAAAATTTCCAAGGACTCAGCTTCTATTTTACCTTATTAGGACCCAAAAAAAGGGTGTTTGATTCACCAACACACCTAGACATATCTATTTTTGTAATAAAACATTTCGTCACATGTTGGATGTGCATGCATGGATCACTCAGAACTTTAGGGTGAACAAAAAAATAAACACTCTCAGGTGGTTACACGAGTGACCCTCAGCTGTTCACATTTTTCATTCAAATCGGAGTTGCTGAACCATTACGATTAGCATTTAAACAACTTAACCCTTTTTACGGTTGGATGCTGAAATAAGCAAATTATTGCAGTTCACTGTCAATTTTACTGGAAAGCATTTCACTCAAAACAGCGTTCAATAGGATATAATACACACAAATACCCAACAGATAATTTGGCCAATGTATAAGTCATGGGAAGATCCATTTAAGAAGCTTCTTTTTTTAATAAAGAATATTCATTAAAGAAGCTTCTGCTGATGGACAGCATCTCGCAAATCATTAATTTTTTTCACATTCTATGCTAGAGTCTCCTCTTCAATTTAGTAAGGATGTTAGTCACGTTACTTATGAATAGATGTTTCTCTCCCCAAGTAAGAAGAAAACATTAAAAGTTAATTACAAATTGTAAACTAGATCTCCATTTGGTATAATTTTGTGCGTTAAAGCTGACGATTCTTTTTCTTTTGATTCCTTTGCAGTTCCAAATGATTTCATCAAAAATAAAAGAGAAGCCTTTCTCAAAAATCAAACGACTAAAAAATTCTCACTAAGTCTAAAAGATAAGGGTTTTTGCAGGTTGTTAGCTGCTTCTAGGGTTTATATAATAACAATATATCTTATGCTGGCACACCAGAGTCCCTGCAGCAGGAAAAAGAGAATTAAAGAAAATTTCCACTGGGATATCTTCCAATCTATGCCCCTCTAAATTGCACTACCCTTTTAAAAACCACATAAATCCACCTCTCTTTCAAAGCATGTACTTGCCCCCTCTTTCTTTGCTTTATCTAATGTACACTACCGCAAAAGACAAAATCTCTTGGGTCTTTTTTTTTTAAGATAAATCACAAGAGTTCATTTAACCTACACCAAGATGGCACAATAACAGCCTTAGCTATCTTCTTTTTTTTCTTCTCCAGGAATCAAAATAATCTACTATTGCTTCATAAGTCCTTTGGTACCTTTTCCATTTGATATTCTTCTTTTCTTTTCCCTCATTCTATCTTCAATTTTCTTTTCGTTCTTACAATTTCTCTATATTTCTTTGTAATAGAATAAGGAACAAAGCTATTTGGGGTGACGTGGTAGTGGCTTCCGTGAACAAGATGAGGGAGGCGAGAATAACATGATTCAGGCATATGAAGAGAAGATGCACATGGGTATAAAACGAGGTAGAGATAGGCTGAAGAAGTCTTGTGAAGATGTGATGAGACGAGACATGACTCTAGATAGGATTATGGGGAGGTTGAAAATTAAAGTAAAAGGAGATCGAGCATTGTTTAGATCCCTTTTTAGTATCAACATTATTGTTCTTCTAATATCTTATTCTTAGATTTTAATATTACTAGCAGTTTCCTTCCTTCACGTATCATATTATTTTGTCGTTGCTACTATGCTATTCTTCATTGTTTTCGGCATGACTCTTTTGCAACTATATTTGCTTGACATAACGTTTTGTCTTGATATGTTTTACTTGAGCCGAGGGTCTATCGACAATAGTCTCTCTACCTTCATAAGGTAGGGGGGTTAGGTTGCATACGCACTACCCTCGCCATAGTCCACTTATCAAATTTCAATAGGTATGTTGTTGTATGCACCTATCCCTTGTTTTTGTTCTTTCCTTAACAATGCAGAGATATCTCAAAGCTTGATAATATATGACAGTTTTTCAGAAAGTTGCTTTCTTTTTTCTTTTCTTCATTTTCCCCTTTGGATAGATCTACATTTTCCTTTCCCTTTCAGCATCATACTTTAACCATCAAAATTACTAACAACCCAAATACACATCCTCCTGATGACAATAATTATCCAAACTATTCAATTTTTTCCATTTATGGTCCCACTTGAGCATTCTTTTGACAAGTCATAATTAATACAAAATGTCAGGGTTTTCAATTGTCAACTTTGTTCACCAAAAACTTAGAAAACATAAACATGCACATCAAAACCCTCACACAATCACAAACCAAAAAACAAAAGAATGAATGTTTTTCTATGTTTTATATTTAAATTAAACTTTAACTAGCGACGACCTAAACAAGAAATCAATGGATAACACAAACCAGAAACAGCATTACAAAAGATCAACAGAAAAGGAACAACAACAACGACAACAACATTTATGCATCAGTTCTTAGCAAGTTAGGGCAGAAAACAAATGGAACACATCCTCTTAACTTTCCTTGTGCTCCTTTGTCTTCATTTGACACTTTTTTTCCCTTTTCAAATTTATTAACCCTAACACATTTTTTCAAAAAATCCTTTGACAGATCTGTATCTTTTTTGGCCTTTCAACTATTAAATTCCAAACAGCAGCAATTAATAACAACATAAATAAGCATGATCATGATGATACAGTATTGATTCACACTGTATAATTCAATTCCAGCTCATACAACATCCAAACGGTTTCAAATTTTTTTGCTTCGTTCACCTAACACTCTGATAACACAAACAAACAATTACATATAATTAAAAAAAATAGAATAGAGTGTGATGTGCTGTATACCGTTACGCAGGCCGATGGTGGATTCAGCAGCATCAAGATGGAATAGAAATCCTTCATAGCGAATATCAGACTTTGTAATCAAGGAAATTAGACTCCCAATGTAGGAGTCGGCTGCCTTAGTGGCCGCCGTTGCCATAGCGGAATCGTTGTTGTTGAAACTGTAACCCTAATGAATCAGTGAGAATGAATTTATAGTGCGGAGAAACCAAAAAAAAAGGAAAAAGAGATAATGTGAAGGAGGAAGAATCCATAAGAAACCGCTTGATGTCACCTGGCAAGAGCTGAGGCCGGACGCTTCTTCTTCTTTTTGCCCAGTGTTAAAAAACAGTGGAGCTAATCACACGAGAAGTGTATTTCCTCTTCCCTTTAATACTCCTTTTTTTTTCCGTCCTTTTGTCTTTTTGTTAGGGTATTATCTTTGCTTCGCCTTCTCATTGAAAATTCTACTTTTCCATTCACTTTTATTCCTCCAATATATATTACTTACTAAAATAAAATATTTTGAACGGGAATTTGACTAAGTTATTACATTAATTTGATATGCTTAAATAAAAACTTAAATATTTAAAAATTATATCAAAAGTATTATAAGTTATAATTCTTTTATAGTAATACAATTAAAAATATAAAATTTTAAAATATTAATCAAAGTTCATATCGTTTGACTCTCAAAAAGAAAATTAAAAAAAGAATTGAAGGAATATCAATTGATATAAATATTACTAATATCAATCGCTCTCTCTTAAGCAATTTATAAAGTTTAAAATGGACAAGTAATAATGAATCGAACGATTGTAACATAGTATTTTAGGTAAGTATTAATATATTATTTTAATCTCAAATATGATATCTATTTAAAAATTCAATTAATCCAAATTTTTATTAAAAACAAAAAGTTTTTTTTTTCTTATGGTCCAAATTACCAATCTCTTATTATGGTTGGAATGATACTTACTTTTCACCATACGTATATTTTCCCTTATGCTTTCCATTCACTTTTGGTCCTCAAATATATATTATTTACTAAAATTATATATTTCAAGTGAATTTGACCAAGTTATTGCATTAATTTAATACTTTAAGATAAAATATTAAATATTTAAAAATTATATCAAATGTATTATAAGTCACAGTTTTTTGTATTAATATGACTTGGAAAAGTAAATCCTAAAATATTAGTCAAAGTTCATATTGTTTGACTCTGAAAAAGAAAATAAAAAAGGAATAGGAGATAATATCACCATTATTTCTTAAGTAATGTGTGGAGTCTAAAATAGAAAAATAATAATGAATCAAAATACTGTTACTAGTATTTTAGGTAAGTATTAATATTTCTTTTCTTTAATCTCGAATATGATATTTATTTGAGAGTTCAGTTAATCTAAATTCTCATTTAAATTTTATTATTTTAAATTTAAAGCGCTTTATATAAAAAATAGTTTCTTCTTATGATCCAAATTATCAATCTCTTATTAATTGTTATGATTGGAATGGTATTTATCTTTTCACCATAACATTTAATGTCATATTCGAAGTGTTCTATTAATACCAAAAATAAGAGAATTTAGAAGTACTCTAGTGATTTTGTTTGTGAATATATAAGTTGCAAAAGAACTATAATTAAAATTGATTTAATTTGATACCAAGTTATATGTGAATTATGATTTAAAATATATTAATAATAATCACGGAATAATTTGGATTTGTTATTGAATGTTCCG
>DF358182.1:93627-107453 GCA_000787875.1 Solanum virginianum | reverse complement strand
TATATTCATTTGGCTAATCTGATGATTGTATGTACTTTCTGCTTTACATATTTGGTACGTCTTTCGTACTGACCCCCGTTCCTTCCGGGGCTGTGATTCATGCCCGCAGGTCCCGACGTACAGTCTAGAGGACCTCCAGCTTAGGATCCCCACTGCTGTTGGATGAGCTCCCCTATTTCGGAGCCACTTTTGGTATACTATGTTGATATTTTGTTGATACTTCAGACTTTATGCTTTTTTGGGTATGACGGGTGCCCTATCCTATAGTTTGATTCTATGTATTCGTATTAGAGGTCTGTGGATACGTTTTGAGGTGGGTCCTATCTGTTAGTTTCCAGTCTTGTGTATATATATATATATATATGTTTGGTTTGTGACACCTAGCCACCTGTTTGAGCTTTCTGAATCTCTGTTATGTTTATTAGGTGGCAGGACCGCAGCAGTGACCTTGGCGGCCCGCATGTTTACATATTCATGTTTGTACTTTGTCTGTTGGCTCGCTGTACTCTTCTGTTTCTGGTGGCTAGTCAATAAAACAAAGGAAACTCTGCCAAAATTTTTATAAAATGAGTACATATGCTGTGTTTATTGGGCAATTTAATCGCAGTAGTGACCTTTTCGGCCCGCATATATTTATATAGCTATGTCTGTTGGTTCGCTGGAAATTTTCCTGTTTCAGGTGGCTAGTCAGTGAAACAGAAGAAACTCTGTCAAAATTTTCATAAATGAATAGTAACCTATATCGGAGTCTGGTTTGATTATGTTGTTCGAGAGCCCCAAACGGGTGCCACTCACGGTCCATAGGTTGGGTCGTGACAGAAGTGGTATCAGAGCAGTTTGTCCTTGGAGTGTTCACAGACCGTGTCTAGTAGAGCCTTGTTTATTGGTGTGTTGTGTACCACATCTATAAATAGGAAACTATCGGATACTTAGGGTGTTACTCTTTGTTTGGTCTTAGATCGTGCGTTAGAGCGGTGTTGGTAGGTTGATTCCCCCTTTTTCTACTAAAAATTCTTTTGATTTCAGCTATGCTTTCGGAAAGGACTTTAGTTGTCTGGAGGAGCAAGTCTTGCAGCTATTTTGCAGATTATCAGTTCCAAAGAATGGACTTACTTTTGGATATGCTTAGGGACAGGTGATTGAATGTGGTGGCCGTGTGGTGGAGTTCATTAATGGTGGGAAAAACAATTTTGGTAATATAAATTTCGTACCTGGTATATCTATGAGTTAGTTGATTACAGTCATTCTTTGTTTATGGTTCCTGCGGATTTTAGTGAAGTTAATCTAATTTTTTCCTTTAACTCCTTGGAATTGAAACCTTTGGGTGATAAAGCAGCTCTATGAAACTGGATTGGTTAGGAGGGAATAATATTAGTCCGGAAGATGGAACTCGTACCAAGGTTAGTGTGAGTGTGAATTAAGGAATCAAGGGGAGGGAGTTAATGGATAGTTCCTTTATGGATTGTTTAATCTCTGTCTAAGTGCAGCATCTGCTGCTTTGGGTAAAATGTGTGTGGAATAATCTAAAATCCAGGTTGGTTTACCTAAGGAAATTGTTTTGCTATAGTAAAGAATTGATTTTATCTTGTGTTATCCTGTAAAACCGAAATATTTTTTGGAATGAATTTGCAGTTGTAGTACCTTCCCCTAAGTGTAGCTACAATATTAAAAAGGTAGGTGGACCGTCTAATAGTTAAATCAAGCTCCTAATGGTTATCCCGTAAAACCAAGCTATTTTTTGGACTCTATTTGAGTGTTAAGCTACAAAATTAAAAAGGTTGGTGGACCGTCTAGTAGTTAAATTGAGCTCCTAATGGAAACCAAGCTTACTCTATGGTGTTAAGATTTAACGTAAAAAGTCTGCTACAGGTAATAGCTCAAATATGGGAAAAAGGTCACTTTATGAATCGGTATTACCAGTTGAAGGAGAAAGTCTGTAATGGTGGTTGGAGTGTAATAAGTGATCAGCTTCATTACAAGAAAGAGTTTAACTCTTGATGCTTCTGGTTGTGGGTGGATTATGGGTTCGACACTAATGCCGCTATGTCAGGTAAATTGGAAAAAAAAGAAGGGGGTTTGATCGACCGATAAAGTAGTTGGAAGGTAATAACTAAGTATGCTAAGAAATTGCAAGGTTGCACTTATACTGGAGCAGTGTAATTAAATTTGTTTTTGCAGGCTCATATATATGTATATAACTGTGGGAAGTTCCCAGTTGATGCAGTTAGGCCGAGGTTTCAGGTAAGGTCTTCCCATCTGTTAAGAAATAATGAGATTTAGATAAAGACATAGAAGAGACTAGTTATCGTGGTGAAAAAATTGGTGTGTTTCTGAGGGAATTTGTAATAAGAACTACCTGTGTAAACTAGTAATTGTGGAGGAGGGTTTTGTTGTTCCATTGAATGTAGCAGAACGAGTACACTATTCTATTCGTTTGACCTTAAAGTTGGTTCCGAGAGACAAGTTGATGGCGATACTGAATTTGAATTGTAAGCGACTATCAGATAATGTTGAGATACCTAATGGTATTGAAATGTTGACATAAGCGAGGGATGTCAGAAAAACCACCTGAATGCTTACACTACCACTAGGGTATAAAGATTTCTGTCATTTCAGACGAAAAAGTCTAATGCCATGTGTTTACAATCTATTCAGAACTCCATGTTTGACCCTGACTTGAGTAATAATTACCAGTTTCATACAAAGGTGCTTTCTTTTGCCATGTGTTTACGATCTATTCAGAACTCCATGTTTGACCCTGACTTGAGTAATAATTACCAGTTTCATACAAAGGTGCTTTCTTTATTATTAGGGTAGTTTGACGGTGATGTCAGGGTATGTAAAGTATTTGAACTCCATGTTAGACCCTGACTTGAGTAATAATTTCCAGTTTCATACAAAGGTGCTTTCTTTATTGTTGGGTTAGTTTGACTGCGGTGTTAGGGTATGTAAAGTATTTGACACTTTGGCATGTTATTGTTAAACATGAACCTTGAAATGAACTTTACTGAAGTTCCAATTGTGAAATTTGACCCCTGGTTCGTTTCTTGATTCCAAGCTGGGTTTAAGGATGCCCTTTGTTCCTTCTTGGAAAAAAATAATCTAAAGAGGTTGGTTCTACTTTAACTCCGATGAACTTTAAGGTTTCAAGTTAAGAAAGTTTGATGTCTAATGGAATGTCAAATTTAGTCTAGGGGAACGAGGTTGGTTCTACTTTAACTCCGATAAACTTTAAAGTAGCAATTTAAGAAAGTTTGATGTCTAAAGTTGATGCTTAAAGTTGATATTTAAAGTTTGATAAGTTTGTTAAGCATGAAAGTTTGGTTCGATTGTAAATTGTGAATGTTTGATCAATTTGGGACAGCAAATGGTGTTTGTGAGAAGTTAGACCAAGGGAATTTTCTGCAGATATATAACCGGGTTCTCAGCTATGCGTCTGTACTACTTCTGCTCGACACTCAGTTAGTTTGATTGGCGTAAACGAATCAAGTGTATGGATTCAACGTAAATAATAAGTGACTCAGTTAAGGTTTATCAAGAGGTTAGGAAGTCTTCTTATTTGGTTTTCTTGTTTGAGCTGTTCGTGGTTTTGATCACTGGTTACATGTAGTCTAGGTTGAATGATTGTCAGACCTGCAGATTTTTGTTTTCTAGTCAAGACCTGCAGATTTCTATTTCCCAAGTAAGACTTTCTCTGCCAGGGTCACTCTATGTTCTTTGCTCTTGTTTGCTGATATGTGTTCTACTTTTCCTATTAAGTATTCACACTAATGAACTGATTAAGGGCTTGAGGAAGAAACTACCTTCCAGTGAGAAACAGAATTGCTTTGAGCGGAGTCTTATGCATGTTACTGCTGTTATAGTCCAGGTTTGGACACTTTTGGACGTGTAATCGTGAGTGAATAGTTTGCTGTTGTTTCATGTGATATTGATTATTCTGAGCTTCTTTTATATCACTGTATTAAGAGAAGGTGGGACACTGAACTTACGACTGCTGCTATGTTTTTGGGATTACTGTGTGGATTCAGATGGGGTATGAATGAATTGAAAGAAAAATTCTGTGGCGTGCAACATTATAGTTAATTGGGTACGATAAAAGCTATTTGGTATGACAGAAAATTTTTTGGGATTGGTGTGATCGAAGGTGAGACTGCCTTCCCGAAGGGTTTTGTCTTGAATTCAGTAAGTGGGTCCTGTGGCAGCTGTGAAAATTTGGAAAAGAAGCTGGTAATGTATATAAGCTAGTATTCTTGTGTTTTTTTTTATGAAATCTTAGAAGCGAATATCATTCTCTTGGTGACAAGGATATAGTGTCAATCAAGGTACTTTGGCGCAATAATAATAGAGAGGAGATGATTTGGGAAGTGGAAGCGCATATGACGAAAAAGTACCCTAATTTGTTCCTGCATCTTCAGGTAACTCTCTTCGTTGAGTATGAAGTATGCTAGTTGGGTTGCTATTGGTGAATGCTATGTATGAGAATAAATACTTGCATGGTTAGTATGACATTTGAGGATGAATGTCCTTAAGGGGGAAAGGATGTTAGAACCCATACTTTGGTATGTTGGGCCAATTACGACACTTAGAATCACTGTTACTATTTCTGGGAAATTCGGAGGTTGTGTGTCAATTTTAGAAATTTTGAAATAAGGAAATAATGGTATAAATATAATTATGTGTACAAGTGGATATGTGAGTACAAGTGCATGTTCAAATTCAAGATTTCAATATTAGACAAGAGTATTTTTATTCTTTACAAGAAATATCAACTTCTAGAAATGTTAGGTGTGTAGTCTTGTGATTGGACCAAATTTTAAGTAGACCAAGATATTAATTCCATAACTATGTGGTGTCTTATATTATATATATATGTATACATGTTCAAGAAGGATCAAGAACATTTCCTTCCTCCCAAACTCAAAGAAAAAAACATGGAGATGAGGGTGTACAGTAGCAACCCTCTCGGGTTGCTACAGTAACCCTCCAAGAAATTGTTAAATTTTCTCCTTCTTCCAAATTCAAGCCTAGTATATTGGATCCCCCAAGCATCGTAGAAGCAATAGTTCGTCAAGAAAATGCGTGGAAATCCGCAATCAAAGTTGTGAAAGTGTGAATAGATCCCCCAAGCATTGTAGAAGCAATAGTTCATCAAGAAAATGCGTGGAAATCCACAATCGAAGTTGTGAAAGTGTGAAGAGTTAAAAAGATAAATCAAAATTCCTTCTCTTTTGAGTTAGAATTTAGCTTCTAAATGATTTGGGGATTGTTAAATGAGTATTATAATCAAGAAAATTGGGTTGAATCATTGAGTTTCAAGATTGTGAGCCAAAAGGTTCAAAATGGGAATTTTGGTTGGGGTATATAGAAGTGCATGAGTATGTTAAGTGTGTGTGGACATTGGTGGTTGTCGAGTTTTGCAGTTTATGGTACTAATGTGAAAATGAGTGTTTTAGCGCTTTATGGTTTCGTTTGACGCTAGAAAGTTATAATTGGACTTTTGAAGTTTGTAAAGGTATTTGAACATATTGAGTATGTATTTAAGGCAGTGCTGGCCCTGTTTTTTAGTTTTCGTGTGACATGCGTTTCGTTAGCGAGTTATTGAAATCTCGGAGTTGAAATGGCTTCTAGTTGTTTTGCAATTGTGGTTGTTGTTGTTGTTGTTGTTGTTGGTTAAAGAAGGGCCAAGTTTGAGCCTTGGGATGGCCTAGTTTAGGGGGGATATGCTGGCGAAATTTTTGTAGAATTTCGGAGTAAGTTTAGTACTTAAATGTTGCAAAGAAGCTTAGTTAATAATTGTGTGCTATTGGTGTAATTGTAGACGTAGAGTGCCCATCACTGGTTACATGTAGTCTAGGTTGAATGATTGTCAGACCTGCAGATTTTTGTTTTCCAACCCTATGTATTAAAAGTATGTCTACCCATAAAGTTGTGGTTCCTAAAGAAGGACAAGTTTGACATCTATATAAATTTGACCCGTTCGATTATCATGTAATTTAACTAGTTTCGTTAGATATGAAAGTTTGGAAAATTTGAAGCCACCTATTTACTAACTCTTTGCAATTAATGTAAGAACTTGTAATAAATGGTGCATACATGCCGTTATTGTTGGATATGAATAATTCTCTACCATTCCAATATTTCCTGCAGTTAGGCCGAGATTGCAGGTAAGGTTTTTCCATGCCGTTATTGTTGGATATGAATAATTCTCTACCATTCCAATATTTCCGTAATCCTAAGTTAAATGTGAATATGAATATTCCATTATGCTTTTGAAAACTTAAGCAACATACATTTCTTGAAATTCGTTATGGTTATGTAAATTTACAAGTTCCGGACAACTTAGAACATAAGTACTATGCCAGTCTCTATATGTGAAAAAAAAATTGTTACAACAAATATTTGTTTTAAACTATAACACTTTTGAGTACAAGTAAAGTTTGTTTCCCAGTAATGAAGACATAACCAAGTTTGAAGTTAAAGAATAACTTTTTATGCACATGATCTTCTCTACTCTGTTCGTGCCTCTATAAATTCGTTCACCGGTTCTCGGGCTGGTTATGGTCGTGCGTAATATGTTATGTATATATATATTTTTGGAGTTGGTTGAATACGGCGGAGTCAGCTCGATTTTGATAAAATACAGAAATGTTTCGACATTTTGAAAATAAATTAAAGCACTTCTTTGATATACGCTCTAAAATTAACTCCTTCGCCTATGCTCAGTTTGTTTCTCTTGTATGTTGGTTTGGTGGCTCTAAGCCACATTTATTTTAGGGTCTATGAGTACTGGGATGCCAGCTCACACATCCTGTACGCTCTAAAATTAACTCCTTCGCCTATGCTCAGTTTGTTTCTCTTGTATGTATATATATACTTCCTGCTTTACATATTCGGTACGTCCTTCGTACTGACCCCCTATCTTCAGGGGCTGCATTTCATTCTCGCAGGTTCAAATGCACAGGGTAGCAGACCTCCAGATTAGGATCTCAGATTGCAGTTTGAAGAGCTCTCTTGCTTCGGAGCTACATTTGGTATAATCACTTTGTTATTGCTTGTACTACTTTCACTGTTGGGTATGACGGGGGGCCCTGTCCCGTCGTAAGATTCTGTATGTCTGTGTTAGAGGTCTGTGGGCATGTTGTGAGTGTGGGTTCTATTAGATAGTCTTTGTATGATGTATATATGTCGTGTATGTGGGACTTAGTCACCAGTTTGAATATTCTGTATATATGTTGTGTTTGTTGGGCGGTTTAATAGCAGCGGTGACCTTGTCGGCCCGCATATATTTATATAGCTATGTCTGTTGGTTCGCTGGAAATTTTTTTATTTCAGGTGGCTAGTCAGTGAAATAGAGGAAACTCTGTCGAAATTTTTGTAAATAAATAGTAACCTATATCGGAGTCTGGTTTGATTATGTAGGTCGGGCGCCCCAAACGGGTGCCAGTCACGGCTCATAGATTAGGTCGTGACATTATTCTTAATTGTCACCTTGTTTAATTATCGATAGTCGATACATATCCTCAAGGTGCCATCCTTTTTACGTACAAATAACACTGGTGCACCCCAAGGGGACACACTAGGTCTTATAAAATCCTTCTCTAATAAATCTTTCAACTGCTCTTTTAATTCACTCAATTCTGCCGAGGCCATTCTATATGGAGGGATAGAAATAGGTTGAGTACCTGAAAGTAAGTCAATACCGAAATCTATTTCTTGTTCTGGTGATAAACCTGGAAGTTCTTCAGGGAACACATTAACAAATTCATTCACCACTGGAACTGATTGAAGAGTTAGTGATTCTGCCTCCGTATCCCTTACTCTAACTAAATAACATATGTACCCCTTTGATATCATCTTCCTTGCCTTAAAATAAGAGGTAAACCTCCCCTTTGGTGCTCTAACTTTGCCTTCCCACTCAAGAACTACCTCATTTGCATAGCAAGAAGCTAACCAATCCATACCCATTATAACATCAAATTCCACCACTTCTAACCCTATAAGATCATCCAGTGTGTCACGGTTACAAACAGTTACTACACAGTCATAATAAATCTTTCTAGCCATAATAGATTCACCGATTGGTGTGAACACTTCAACTGCCTTGTTCAATAATTTGGGTGTCCTCTTAAACTTCCCAACATCTAATGGAGTAATATATGATAGTGTAGAACCAGCATCAATTAAGGCTTATATATTATGTGAAAAGATGGACAATGTACCTATGACCTGGGATAGTGTAAACTGCCCTATAGGCCTGGCTCTCTTGGACTGGGCCCCTTTCTAACTCTCGAATCTCTAATGGTAAGTAATGGTCAAAACAATACCTCTTTGAACTCTTTCCAAGTAGTTGGAGGTGCATCTATATCCTTAGATTGCTTCCAGGCTTCATACCATAATATAGCCACACCCTTCAACCTATACGTTGCCAATTCAACAGCTTCTATACCATTCACATGTATGACATCTAAAGTGACACAATATAGCCACACCCTTCAACCTATATGTCGCTAACTCGATAGCTTCTATACCACTCACATGCATAACATCTAAAGTGCGTTGAATTTAGTCAATAAAGTCATGGGGATCTTTATTAGGGTCTAACCCAGTGAATGATGGAGGGTCCAAATTAAGAAAGTCATGTATTCTCGTGCCAGCTGCCCTGTTAGCACCACCATGTCTGTGATGGAGACTCATCTTGAGCCTCATTTCGTTGCCTCTCCTGGCTGGCTAAACCAACCACCACTTTCACTTCCTTTCCCTTAACTTTGTTCTTCCTGGTTTCTGGTATATTTGCTGTACAAAACAATTTAGGGTTAGACATAATCCACCTATTATACTTGGCTCTATGGCACAATCTAAAGAATGAACAAAAAGTAATAACTTATCCATATTAGAAGATGTTCTATACTCAACATGTCTTTAGGGAAGTAAACAGTAATAACAAGCCAAAGGAAATGCATATGACTAGACCGTTGGGTCCATGTTGTCCAAAGTACGAGATCTAACAACACTTTAATTTACATAGTTTACAAAGCCTCTAAATAATGACAAGTATCTGATAAGGGTCGAGACAGGCCCCACCTCGACTAACTGTACAATACAAAACATAAGCTCTAGACATGCAAAGTCCCGAAGTAACCTAGAGCTTGGAAACCACAGCTGGATATCCTGTACTCCTACTGGGGAGATCTACTAGCACCTATACCTGCAGCATGAAATGCAGGTCCCCCATAAGGGACGTCAATATGAGATAATGTACTAAATATGTAAGGCAAGAAACACTATATATGAAATAACAACTTAAATGAAACTATACACTGATGTATGATAAGAGACCACCTTTGATTATACTGTGGGATCATGTACTTTACATTCTTTATATCACTTTACCTTTACTGTAAAATCTGTACACAACTTATACCATAAAAGACCCAGCTAATCAGGGGTAAACTGTATCGGATTCGTCCCTATGCTAGGCTAGTGTTCTAGCCCCCTCAGGCTACCCCCCATGATAGGATCGACCCTAGCTAGGTGACTTTCTCACCCCCTCGGGCTACCACCTATCTATAAGCAATATACTTTACCTTTCAATTACCTTTGAGATAATCTTTTCCTGGTCACATTATTAGAGCTGTGGAACTGTGGTCACATTATTAGAGCTGTGGAACTGTGTAGGCAGCATATGACATATAAATAACCATACAAGATGATATGACAATGAAAGGAGTACGTTACACAAATAGTGAAATGTGTATGAGATGAAACAACTTATGGACTTTATTTGGCAACAAGAACCCATGTAAGTTGGCATCCACATGTGTATATAGCTATGAAGGTGACTATGTATGACCGCATATGAGCATATGAAAGACTAGAGACATAGTTAGTATTCATGTCGGAGTTGGTAAGTGCCTTTATGTGCCAAGGAAAACCCAATAAACACACCTTGGCAATCCAATCTTATACATAAACAATACACGGGCAGCAAACGTGTAGTTATAACTCAAGCGTATTCTTCCAACGTCTTCGCCTCTAATTGTATTTTCTAATGCACATTCTCATATACACATCATGTATAGCCTAGTATAGTAACATAACAGCCTTATAACAGTCCACAAGACAGAACACATAATCATTCTACACAGCATACAAACGGATAGCATAACGTTATATCTTTTTGCTACCTTTCGACGTCGACAATCCCAAATTTAACCAGCTTGTCCTCAACATATTTATACATAATAACAGCCTTAAAATAGTCTCATAATAATACCAAATCATTCATGAAAGACGTAAAGCAATAGCTTTATATACATCAGCCCACAAGTTCCAATCAAGAACACAATTGCGACATCACATAAGAGCTTACTGTTGCGGACTGGATAAGCAGTGAATCAGCCTTGTTACACAACTACCAAACCAACTTTTGTTAAGGAAAGAAGTATTACTTCATAATACAGCCAACCAAGAGGATAAAAATCTTTTTAATTAACAAGAAAACATACAATAACATTCCCAACATATGCTGTCCAACAATTTCAGCATCACCATAACTAACATAACTTCTTGTTTGTCATGAGAAAACTATGTTAAACACATAAGTACACCTACTTACCTTTACCCTCACATGTAGGGCTTGTAAAACAAGCCTGAAGGTCTCTTGAAGTTGCTTGGAAAACCAAGAAAATGTTGAGAGGAAATGTAGAGAACAATTTGATTTTTCTTGTGTTTAAATTAGAATGACTTGTGGGAGCTACTTTAGTCCCTTTTTAATGTGAACTTAGGCTAACATAATCTCAACGTCGGGTCTCGTCTCCTTTTAACTCGCAAGTTCAAGCTAAGCGAGTAGCTGACTCGCCTGCTAGCTTCCTAAGTCCTACAAGCACCTCAATTCTCTCACTTTATTTAAGGTTGTAATCTCCTCAATTTAACACAAAATATGCCTACGCTCGACCCTCTCGAGCATTAGATACACATATGGCCCTTTAACGCGAAATCCAAACACTTTTAAAGATTGACATTAATTTGAAAGTCTTAATCAAGTGAATTAGAATATGATTGGGCCTCTTTCATCCTTCATGTTGGGATGTAAGTACAGCCCACTTATAGCACTAAAACATGGGTCAAAGATACACCCTTAACTCGGACTCTATTCATAATCGGAGTTGGACAAATTCGACGTCGGGCCTCGTCTCCGTTTAACTAGCATGTTTAAGCTAAGCGAGTAGATGACTCCCCTGCTAGCTTCCTAAGTCCTACAAGCACCTCAATTCTCTCACTTTATTTAAGGTTGTAATCTCCTCAATTTAACACAAAATATGCCTACGCTCGACCCTCTCGAGCATTAGATACACATATGGCCCTTTAACGCGAAATCCAAACACTTTTAAAGATTGACATTAATTTGAAAGTCCATATCATATTTGATGTGCATAGTACTCATACATGTTATGTGTGGGGTGTTACAATAAGGTGATCTTTATCTAACTTCTTTGTTACCTCAATACTCTCATAAAGAGGGAATCATAATTACTTTATGAATGTGATCAAATGCGATGAGAAATAGTTGGTTCTGCATTGGTGATCTTTTGAAAAGGGAAAAACACATGCTTTCTTAGAGGAGCTTATCCAGTAGAGCTCAGGGCCGTCTCGACCACAAGGCCACTAAAGCAATCGCTTGGGGCTTCCATTTTCTCCCCAAGTGTATATATATGTGATATTGTTAATAGAATTTCATGTTTTTACAAAAAAAAATTTAAAAATTGAATAGAAAATATAATATAAAAGTCATTTTAATAATTGAGAAATGAAATAGTGTTTAGTTAATTGTGGCATCATTTCTTATGTAGCTATCTATTTTGTTGCGTCGTCTATATTATGACAGTTATCATAAATCAATATTATTATTCTTATTTTATTTATTTTTATGGGAAAGGAACATATATATACATTTTAAAGAAAATTATAATTCATATATTGTTAATAAAAGTCTTAAAAACTATTTATTTTTCCAATTTATTTTTTAAATTTGCCTTTCACTATTTTCATTATCTCATTGTTGAATATTCTTACGTCTTTCAAACAGTCAAACTTTTTATATTATAGAAAATCTATTGTTTTGTGTTTATAAAAAAGATCAAATTTATTTTTTTGTATCCTCTTCAAATTTCAATCAGTAAAATTAATCAACACTACTTTAATATCACTATATTAATTTATTCTGCACAACACTATTTCAATATCATAATATAAACTTTTCAAATTTTTGCGTTAGGTTTTATTATTCTAACTTTGTTATACGTTTTTCATTTAAAATTTATATTATTTATATTCTAACTTCATAATGTCCGTATATATCCCACTTTCGGACCTCATTTGTAAGACTACACTTAGCATGTTATTATAATTATTCAATTTATATATGGGGCCTCTCTATAAAGTTTGGCTTTAGGCCCCAAAGTTGTTAAGACGACCCTAGCAGAGGTGACATGACTTTCTGTTTTGATGGAGTAGTTTGGCATTGTGATGGCTTAGTTGTCTCTCTAAAATATCTACTTTGGTATATTTAGTTTGTCTCTTGCTTGATTTTGCACTAACGTATTTTTTCTGGCTATTTTTATCTTTTTCGTACTGCTAAATGTTTAAATGTATTGATCCGGTTTATTTTCCTCTCATATAAGTATGTGGTTACAATTGAAAAGGCAAAAACTTTTTTGAAGTACATTTTTGTTAATTGTTGCTTTTCACCATTCTATTGAATCTCTTTTTATTATCCTTCATCTTTTAAGTTGAAGTGTTGATGATATCTCTAAATAAATATTGTTTGTTGTCCACATATATTATTAATTGTTATAGTCATTGTCTTCTGTTCTTTATTTCGTTTATTTGAACATAAGATATTATAAATTGTATGACTATTTTTTTTCCATGATTTCTAGCAGGTTGATCTAACCAATATGTATAAATGAACCTATTTTAAGAATCAATATCAGCATCTGATAACGTCATTTAAGGAGTTAATTAAACACCACAAACAACTTGGATAAAGTTCTGTACTTTCCTCTATTTTGATTGATTGTAATTATACATATTTTTTTAATGATCTTCCTAACTTTGTTATTATTATGAATATTGTGCCAATCCATTCAGAAAATATTTATGCTCACATCAATTTCCTTTCTACAACATGGTAGAGTACTAATTTTTTTAATTCAAGCCGTCTGAAGTGCGGCCTATTTACTAGTATAATATAATATACAACAACAACAACATACCCAGTGGAATCTCACAAGTGATAAAACACTACTACTCATCTACCCTACTATACCCCATGACTAGATAACCACTTACCCCTACCAATCAATTAGCCTACTACTCTAATTCGCAATTTTCACTTCTTTCTATCTAGGATCATGTCCTCAGTGAGATCAAGTTCTGCCATATCATGTCTGATTACCTCCCCCCAGTACTTCTTCGATCTACCTTTACCCCTCCGTGTAGCTCCTAAAACCAACATCTTTCACCTTCTAACAGGAGCATCGGTACTCCTTCTCTGCACATGTCCAAACCATCGCAGTCTCGCTTCCCTCATTTTATCAGCCATCGAAGCCACCTCTAGCTTCTCCCGAATGGTCTCATTCCTAACCTTGTCACTCCTGATGTGACCACACATTTATCTCAACATCCTCATCTCTACGACATGCATCTTCTAGACATGTGCATTTTTTATTGGCCAACACTCCACCCTATACAGCAAAGATGGTCTAACCTCCAATCTGTAGAACTTACCTTTGAGTTTAGGTGGTATCTTCTTATCACAGAATACT
>DF358182.1:72542-91498 GCA_000787875.1 Solanum virginianum | reverse complement strand
AATTTTATAAACAAGGAATACTAAACAATACCAGCAAACTACCCACAAACAGTACTATGCAACAATAATAAACAAGACTCCAACAAAATACAACAATATAGCAATAATATGCTAAGTAATTTTTCCAACAAACAATATGCTAAGTAATATGTATACAACAATATACAATAAATATACAACTATAGGCAGAAGAATCAAATATGACACAAATAATTGGAGGGCAAGAAATCAAAGATAAGTAAAGGGTACCATATGACGCAAATAATTAGAATGCAAGAAATCAAAAGCTACAGACAACAATACACCTGGGTGTATGTATATACAAGGAAAATAGTAGAAGGCAAAATAACGTATATACAATGTGAATATGCAATAGTAATAAAGAAATCCAGCAATTAACAGGATAAAATTGCTTAAACTAAGAAATTCGAAAACAAGGAGAAAAAAGGAACGATACTCAGCTGAATCAAGAAGTAGAAATGATATCCAAGAAACTAGAAATGATATCCCCAAAATTGATCAAGAAAGGAACGATAGAACTTGGATTGAAAATGGCTGACAGAGTGAACTGATCGCCGAAATTCTCTATTTCTGGCCTGATCGTCGGAGTCTGCCTGAAAGCGTCGTCGAAATCTGATGAGCAATGGAAGCGCCGATAAAGGAGATCTGTTCTGAAAGAAATGAACTGAGTCCGCCGATAAAGGAGATCGACGAAAACTATCAACACGGTTCGCCGGATGTTTTAACGTAGAGGATTATGTGTATCTATATATAAGTAATAATATGGCTCAAACGTAACGCATACTATAGTATAAATCAATGGTTTCAAATTATGTACCCCAAAAAAAAAATTGGGTTCAAGGTGACACACACGCATTCCATTTTTCGATTTGTTGAACAGATTGACAGAGTCAAAAGCGGTGGTTATTACCGAACCCGTCAAAATTTAGCCTAGATCCGAACATAACTGCATTACTATTTCTCGTGGAGACTAAATCAACACCGGAAAAACTGCCTTATCCCCCCTTACTTGGGAGCCAAAGTTCGCAAATTGTGTCGACATCAACTGTGCTACTGAAGACTCATGGAGCTCAACCGATTGTTCCGCGTCATTGACGATTATGGCAATGGGCTTTGATCACATCAAAGATACCGTACGTTTCTCATCAACTTTAAAATATACTAGTACACAAAGCACGTTCCAAATATGATGCAAGTTCCAAGAGAACTACAGTAACAATGGAGTTATTTCATTTCCAAATGAGATCATGATCTATTAGAATGTACACAAAATGGAATAGAAATCTAAAAGCTACACCTCAGAAGAATCTTCCCCCATCTCCCTCCTTTTCAAACCCCAAAGAGATCAACAAGAAATCATTGAGTCTCAATGTTGCTACTGTTAGAGGACTACACCAAAACTCATGCCTCTAAGCATCATGGACTTCTAAATAGAACACATCATTGACTGGAATTTCAATACAGCATTAACTTCTAGTGCTGGCATCTCAGGTATGATCACTAACTTCTATAGACGCTGTTACAAATCTCTTTTGGTTCTTGCTACTTGAGTCATTTACCTGTCTTCCTGCATACTGTACATGTTAGTATTACCTGTAAGTATTTACATTTAGAAGTGCTGCCTTAACCTGCTACTGCTTCTTCTCCCACTATTAGTAGTCCTTACTACACTACCCCAATCTTCATTATCTTCATAGTCTTCATCATCACCACCCATCATTCGACCAGATTTCCTGTTTTTTCTAGGAGTAGGGCGTTTCCTTCTAATGTTCGCTGTGTAGATTGCATAGTCCACTGTATCTTCCTTCAAGGCATTCTTGAAATCCTACCAAAGGATAACAAAGATGAAATAAATGCCAAAATTGGAATGTGGCCACTTCAATTTTGCTGCAAAGTGATCTTTCCAGCGAATAATCATAATAGATAAACAAGCAATAACTTAAGACTCTTATATTTATTCCTGTTTCTTCCTACAAGTGCAAAAGAAATTCCTTTTTCAAAAAAGAAATATTTGTTACTAATATTGTCATGTGTCGTCCTGAAGAACTACAAACCTGAAGTGTAAAAGCAATCCCTCCTGACCATGGTTAAAATATAGGGGAAATATTACACTCTTAGAAAGGGGTGATCAATGTCACATGATCATGCACGTATTAACTCCAGCTTGTCCATTTGAATAAGCTAATTACAAACTGAACACCCCACATGTGCAATCAGAATGCAACACCAACAAGAACAAATAAATGCATATGCAAAATTGAGTGAAGAAATGAAAGAGAAGTGTTACATATTTAACCATGACAGCTTCAAAGTATAGGATGGCAAATCATCAAGTAGATACTAAGAACTATAAGCTTACAAACCATAAATGTGTGAATTATTTGTCTAGCAACACATAGTGTGTTCTCAAGATCAGAAAACTATCACAGAGAATCAAACATGATTGGTGCAGACATACATAGAATATGTTACTGCACTTAAAATTACCTGATATCTCCGGACAAAGTCTTCATAATTCTTTGGGTGCTCAATGTTAATTTCATGTACATTGAAAGGAAGACTTTGCTTTGAAAGACCTTCCCCAGGTTTTAGGGGTTCATTTGGAGAATATGCCTGATGAAACCAACCAACATGAGATAATGTCAAGTCTTCATTTACATAGTCTCATGCACAGTAACAGCCAATTCAGAAAGCCAAACCTGGCAACGGGCATCATTTAGATCATATACAATCTTGAGGTGCCTCTTTAGCCTCAGAAGCAGTTGTAACGCACCAGCTGCGAGACACTCCACCTGTATATTACTCGATGTTAAACAGACGAATCGACAAAAAAAAAAACTAAAAAAGAACTCATCATCTATCAGTTGTAAAAGTTAGGAGGAACATGTGACGTATAAAAAAGACACATATCATGTGCTCTGCATGCCACACCACACAATGCTCATATGAGTCAGTTTGATGGAGAGAGCATACCTGGATCATCTGCAAATCAGCATTTGATATGCCATGTGGATTTAATGATGCCAAATTCGGCATATATGAATCCGCTGATCCAAAGTCTACACCAACATGATCAGCTTCCAAGCCTTCCTCAATTTTTGGGTTGGCAACCATTGTTTCAGTCTCACACCTAATAGGTTGATTAGGCTCTGTTTGAATACCCCCACTTCCATTTACTTTTTGACAGCCTGCTTGTAAAAGTTGTAAAAATCCCTTCATATTTGCCTCCACCGTGCCAGCCCTAACTTGAATAATCCGATTTATAGAATAGACCAAATAAAGGGGCTCATCAGGCGATGTGAATGGAAGTGAAGCAAGAATTTCAGTGCAGTATCTGGAAGAGAAGAAAAATACAATTCGGGATCAATAGTCCAGATTAGTGCAAAGGAAGTAAACGTGGAAACAGTAACCAGCTTCAGGGTCAGTACTCCAGATTGGTGCATACATCAAAAATGGGCCCACTAAATCACTCCAGCTTGGTGCATCAAATTTGCGCACAACTGAGGCCATAAATTTGTTCCTTGAAATACGATTTCCACGGATGAGCTTGTAGATTCGAGATACCCCGAGCCTTGCATGGGTAAATGAGCCAGGCTCCGACTTTCCTGACATGATACCTGAAGTTTTGGACTGGGGTTTTAAACTTTGAGAACCAGCTTTATTCATGGCTTGTATGAACATAAATGACATTTGTAGACCATCACCAAGACGGCTCTCAAAGAAGGATGGATACCTGAAAAAAAAAATGCCAGCAACAATTAACAAAAACTCAGCATATCAAGAGGTAATTCTATATTCTAACAATAAAGAGCGTGTACTTCTCATTCATGTTCATCAACAAATGATGAGCCAGCTTTGAGTTCACCTCCTCAGGATCTGTTTCAAGAGCTATCAAAGAGGGAACACAGGTAATAGGATGAACAAGACCTTGACGCAACACAACTTCCACAATCTGTTTGAACAAAAGCAAAGGCTGATTAGAGTAGGAACCTACCAATAGTTTGAATGGGTAAAAGGATTGACATATATCTTTATTCTTTGAGAATAAATACTCCATGCTTTAGAAAATCGCATCGCATAGAATATCCAAATAAATGAGAATTGCATAGTCAGGGAAGTGACAGCAGCAGTAAACTGGCCAGCTCTTAGACAAAAACGGCCTTTAAAAGTGGGAATGAGTGCAATCCATAAGAGCAGCTTAATGAATCAATTTTTACAGTGTTGGTTTTTTTAAAAGAAAGAATGGGGCAGCAAAAAGATTAAAAGTGAAATGACTTTCAATAGCTTTCAATATTTTTTTAAGTATTGTGGGATCTCAAATAGCAACACAAAACAAAATCTGCATAATTTGAAATTCAAAACTAACTAAATATCTCAACAAACTAAACGATCTGATAGAAATTTAAAATTATCCTAAACTTGAGCAACTTATTTGAGTAAAAAATTAGTGAAGTAACTAAAAGCAAATTTCAACACTCCTCCTTTGCTTTAGTTACTGCAATTTTAAAAAACTGCTCCTAATTTCTGCATTAATGGTAGGGGTGGACGTTCGGTTCTTCGGTTCGATTTTAGAAAATTTCAATTCGATTCTTCGATTTTCGGTTTTGAAAAAGTGTGCACCATATACCGAACCGAAATATATTTTGGTTCGGTTTGGTTTTTTCAAGTTTTTAAAATGATTTTTCGGTGCAAACTAATTAAAAATAAAATGAGGAAAAAAATCAAAATATAACACTTAAAACTTAAAATCATGTTAAGTGATGATGTGCTCCCATGGAACTTATTGCTCTTAAGAAACTATATTTATCTATGTCAAGAACTTGCGCCTCCAACTATTGCTTGAGTAAAATAAGCATGAAGACATCCTTTACATGACATAAATCGGCAAAAATATATTTGAATTTCTCTTGAAAAATAATATTTCAAGTTAACTATATGAATTATAAATTTGTTGGTAGTTTGACTTGTTTCATGAATGATTTAATTGCTAATTAATTTATGTGTATATATATATATATATATATATATATATAATTTTATTTTTTTGGTCTAATATATATAAAAAGAATTTAAAATTTTAATAAAAGTTCGATTCTTCAGTGCACCAAAGTTTTGAGACACCTACAGCATACACCGAACCAAAGAACCGAACTTTTGAAAAAAGAACCAAATTCGGCATATATGAATCCGCTGATCCAAAGTCTACACCAACATGATCAGCTTCCAAGCCTTCAACCGAACTTTTGAAAAAAGAACACCGATACAGAATCGAAAAACAAAAGAACCAAAACCAAAGAACCGAATTAGTTCGATTCAGTTTGGTTTTTTAGTTTTTCGGTATTTACGCCCACCCCTAATTAATGGTTGGTGCTGAATTACTTTGATTGTTTTGAACTTGCAAAATTTCTTCTTCTTTTTTTTTCTTCTTTTGGCTTTTTGCTTTAAAAACACTATCAATGATCTTCTCTTGTTTGAATGTGCTTTTATTTGAAAGTTGATAGGATTTGCAGGGAGTTGTCGTGATGATTTTTCTTCCATCACAATGTCACATAAAACAAAGGTCTCAAAATAAGATTTTATTATCACTAGCCAAATTTGATAAATCTTGCCAATGAAAATTTTTGGGGCATGCAAAGAGAGACTGTTGCTTGGCATTTTTATGTTAAAAATTCGTTCAAAAAGTTTGTGCGTTGAAAAATAGACGGTTGAAAATAGCCCTGACGAGTTAAAAAATAGCCCTTGCAGGTTAAAATGGTGCCCTGACGGGTTAAAAGGGTAGCCCTTACGGGTTTAAAATATGGTAGTTCTTTGGAAGAACTCATAGATCCCATAAGATCAATGAGACTCTGATACCACTGTTGGTTTTTTCAAAAGAATGAATGGGGCAGCAAAAAGATTAAAAGAGTCTCTCAATGCATTGAAATGACTTTCAATAGCTTTCAATAATTTTTTTAAGCATTGAGGGGCTTTAAATAGCCAACACAAAACATAATCTGCATAATTTGAAATTCAAAACTAACTAAAATATCCCAACAAACTAAACTATATGATAGAAATTTAAAATTCAAATTATCCTAAGCTTAAGCAACTTATTTGCCTAAAAAATTAGTGCAATAACTAAAAGCAAATTTCAAACATACAGAAAATATATTTTAAAAATTAGGGAATTACCTTGAGAGAAGACTGACGCACTTGTTCATTCACATCCAGACATCTTTCTAAGATTTTAGACCAATACAACTGAATTATTCCCCCACAAATGTTGGTATCACCAGCCCCTGCAGCAACAGGCACACTAAGGCCACCAACTGCTGCATTAGCAACTTCATCCTCACTTGCATTATTTGTTCCCATTTGACTTTCAGCATCAAGAAGATACTCATACATGTTTTGCAGTGATTGCATCTGGCCAACAAGTGATTCAGTATACAGCATATCATAAGCGTGAAACAAGAAGAAAAGAAGTTACCTTGAGTCGTGTATCAGTATTAGAAGAAAGTGTGGCCTCCAAAATTTTTCCTACATCCTTTTCCAGCATACATTCGGGGCGAGCAATAAAAACATATCCCAGTGCCTGAAAGTTACATAGTTGCATAAGTGATAATTATGACATATATGCAGGACTTGAAGGGAATAGCAAGACTCACCTGTAATGAGCGGACCTTGATAACAAAGTCCTCAGCCTGAAGATATTTCTTAAATAGGTTGAGGCTGCTAGAAACATGTAAGCTGTTACTGGAAACAGATGCATGCAACAAAGAGCTACTGTAACGTATTAGCAAACCCAGGCAGAAAAGAGACCGGCCCACTTGCTGGAAGTGCTGAAAAAGAACTAAAGTAAGCAATAATGCCATACAGATCCTCTAACAAAACACGAAGAGAAACGTCTGTTTTTCCCTAATGACCAGAAACTTTATGGGGTCTCATGTACCTGCTTGTTACTGAAACCTAAGGCATCAAGGCGTTTGAAGAATAACTGGATAAGGTGTTCCACAATGGTTGAGCCTTTTCCAGAAACTTTACTTACAGAGCAGAGGCACCTGTAATTGTGTAAGCAAAAGCTTATAAGGAAAAAAGTGAAGCATGTAATATGAAGTTGTGAGAATTATAAGAAGGGAAATAGCTAGTCCCAATTTATAGAGAAGAGGGTAAATCAAAGAGTAGATACTTGATACAGGCATGGACAACTGTCAAGAAAGAATGTCGAACAATCATTTGTTTCAGATCTTGTTCAAGTTCTTCGGCAACACTTTGAGGAAGCTTCCGTAGTAAAGGCAGAACAGAATCAATCACAAAGATTATACTCTCCAAAAGCTGTGCTGCAACTCGATTATCAGCCTAACAGAAGCCATAAGAACAAAGTTTATCATAAATTGTATACTTTTAAAAGTACACCAAAAGAAAAGGGGGAATCAGGTGGCAGTGTAGTAGCAGTGACAATAGTCAACAAACGCATACAGCCACATCCTGGATAATATTTTTAGCATAACGGAACATCCACACACTAATGCATACAGTCCAGACTGATAAGTTCAAAGCTCTAAGTAGGTCATAATCAAACCATCAGACCTCTTATTCTATCCTTTGTATGTTGTTATTTGAACCATATTAATAATCATTTCTAATCTAATCCAATTTTGAATGATTGTATGACATAGTCGAACCATCTCGTGAGATCTCTCATTTTATCCTCTATGTGTGTTACCTGAACCATATTAATAATCATTTCTAATCAAGTCCAATTTTGAATGATTGTACATCCATCTCAACATTGCATTTCCACAACAACCCTCTTCCGCATTTGTTGTGCCCACGTAACATTTTGGTCTGAATCATTCTACGAGACTTTTCTTCTTATAGCATTGCACTCCTGTAACACACTCCCATTAAGTTATCTTTATTCTAAGGAATTCATCTTTGCCTATAAGGCTATTTCCCAAGAAGATTAAGCCTGCACATCTATATTATATGCATTTGGGCACCAAAATCTCATCCAAATGCAATTCACTTTCGTTCATTCAATGAGAGCTAAACTTGAATTGCATCTGTTCTCTTACTTTTACTTGTCATAAAACCTTATTCTCTAGACTGTCCTCATGATATCCATGAGTCCAACTTTGATTGACTCCCCACTACAGTTTCTTCTAGTAGTACAACATCATTTGCAAATGACATACCTATGTACTATTAGTTAGGTTATCTATAACCAAGGCAAACAAATACAGCTCAAGGAATATCTCTAGTGTAACCCACGATGATGGGGAACTCCCTTGTATTTTCTCCTATTATGCCCACAGTTACGATCACTCGTTTAGTAGCTTGCACATATTCTTTACATAATTTTCACATTTGTATATGAATTTGTTTCTTATTTTTTTCATCCGTAATTGTCTTCTCAAGCACCCAAAAAAAGAGTTTGTTCATACATCAATTATACACTTTTTAGGTACTATCAACATTTAGCGAAAATGTAACCTTCGTTGTAGATTAATCATGCATAAATCCCAATTAATTCTCTGTCGCCATTGCAATAACTGTATGTTTATGCTCTTATCATTCTTCCCAAACATTCATTTGCATGACTCAAAAGTTCAATACCACCACCGTCTACATAGCTTGGAAAATTCATTTTGTTCTTATATTATCTGAACCAAGATATTCTGTCTTCTCTCATTTGACAGTTTTCCACTTCTTATCATAAGATTAAAATAGCTTGGTTTCAGAAAATAGTGAAAACATGGTTGGTATTAAAAGATAACACACGGGTCTTCCCTGTGCTTCTTTTGAAACCATTCGATAGGTGCATTGTGCTTGAAAGTTGAAACCCAAGAGCTATTTGTACCATGTCCCTTTCAAGTTAGCACACGGACAAAAACACGCATTCTTAAGATGGAAACCTGAATGGGCCTTATGTACTATATCTATTTCAAGTTTGCTACAAACTTAGTAGTGCATGCATCAGACATGCAAACACACAAAAGGTGCACCCAATTCCATCATTAGAAAAACAATTTTTTGCTCCTGGTTAATCAGAAAAGCAAATTTTCTCACATAGAAGAGGAGAATAACATAGAATCACTGTGAAGTGGCTTAAAACCAAATAGATGCACAACCTGACTCTTCAAATAAGGTTGTAGTGTGATCACAAACTGGGAAGGATCAGAAGCTGGTGCACATAGAGTAGGATCAACAACACAAAAAGCATGCAAGAGCCTCATGTATGGTAGCATGTGCACCTCTCCTTCTCCCGTATTCATCTCTGTCACCTGAAGAAGATGATATTTGAACATTCTATTTATTAAAAAGAAATCTAAATATTTAAGAGGCACCATCCTACAAATCAAATACCTGAAGTATTTTCTCCAGTAAGCACTTGCACATCAACTCACAGCGCCTACGGACCGAAGCAAGGGATGCGGGGTTGATACCGACAGCTTTAGCGGATTGTGAAAAGAAATCCAGGGCTAAGTTGCGTTTAATCACAGTTACAAGAAGTTGAAGACTAGGCATCCTTCTCAGCATCTGAACAATTTGCTCTGTTTTCTTAGCCACCTCAAGTGGAACAGAACTTCCATCGCTGAAATAATGATGTTGTGAACCAGAAGGTTCTTCAAACCAAAACTCATAAAATGTCTTGCAAACCAGGTCCTACATATTAAAAAAAATAAAACAGAATCTAAGGATTCCTTGTATGCTTCTGGACTCTAGACAAATAAAGTTGTCCACATCAAGATATAGAAAGGTGTCACTCTTTTCTGCTATAAACAAAAAGTTGTCATATAAAATGAAATAAAGAGTAATAATCTGAGGTTCCAATTTTACACTAATGTAAAGCTTATACATAACCTTCAGCTGTTATTACATTAAAGATATTTGTATATTTCACGTGTATTTTTCCAAAGTAAATCTTCAATATTACACTTCTTCAGTTTTCACTCAAAAATAAGTTTAAATACTTAAATTTTGTTAAATAAGTACAAAGTTCAAAATTATTTCAAAAAAATCCTGCCGACGACCCCGTCCATCCAACTGGAGGCTTTGTGGGCAGGACAGGGCCCCTATCCCTTGCAGAATGGCTGGCTTGGGACTGACCTATGAATCACACCAAGAATCGTGTGTCTTGTTCTAAGTCAACCATTTATGGGCCAACCCAGCCACTTGTCAGGCCTAAAGTGTAACCATGATTATGGCTGATCATCACATGAACCTTACACGTTCTACATTCATCTGGGGCAGATATTGTTATGGTCAGGCTGCTTGTATGTTGTACCACTATTTAACCAAGGAGAGGACAGAGGACCAAAGAGAATCAGCTCAAATGTTAAGACGGTAAGGAAATTGATTTGATTAGTTCTACCTGTACACTGGATTCCTCATCATTTACTCGGGAAATAATTTCGACGCAAGCAGTAGTAAACTCTGAGAAGTTAGAATTTGAAGTGCACATGTCCCGTATGATTTTGATAGCACGCTTTCGCACACTCACTCCAGTATCCTTTATTCTTTCCACCAACTTCTCAAAGTACTGCACAACAAAAAGAAGCATTAGGAGGACAAATTTAGCCATCCTGAACAAGGTGTCACCACAAGCATGTGGAATCAATAGATCTAAATTCAATACCTTCAGACCAACATCAGGATATGAAGCAATATGTCTGCCTACAAGTTCCAACGCAGCTTCTCGGGCAGATATAGCAGAGTCACAAAACCTCCCTTCTACTGCTGTTTGGACAAGCTTATCACCCAGAACCTCTGGATCAGCCTCAACAATGATACTAACCTGCTCTCGTTGTGACACAAACAAGAGGAGCAGAAACTAAGTACTCCATAAGTTGGAACAGAAGAAATATAAAATTTTAGAATGTGTATGCATCCCACTTACCGCTCGCAATGCCTTTGCACGAATGATTGGAGAGTTCTCCCGCAAACTTGCCTGTAAAGCATCTTATAATGAGTATAAAAATCTATGCTCTCGAGTAAAAATGGGAAAGTGTTATTTCACCAACCAGAAGCACTTGCAGAATCTTGTCAAATCCTCTGGAAAAAGAACTATTCTGTCCCAATGCTAAAGTTATCTTTTTTGCCGACTCTCTTGTCATTAGTGAAGAAAGAGAACCAGAGTCACGCACAATTGCTTGTGACTTCAATCGTGCAACATAATACATGAACTTCTGCTCAGAATTAGGGTCATCTTTGTACCAAAGACAAAGATAGAACCTGCAATTGTTTTTCTTGGCAGGGTTATTAAAAAATAGAAAAATACTAGTGGCATTAAGATATCAACTCCACAGCAGCACTGACCAGCGAGTAAATAGATGTAAATCATCCACAGTTGCAGCATCATGGAGATAATTCAGTAGTAGCTGCTGAACAATCTCCAAATTTGTGATTGGCTCAGTAACTTGTGACGTCTTTCCAGTGTTAGTACAGGTCTTCTGCCCAGCATCCTTCGACTGAGACTCGCATAGTGATTTCAGTACAAGAAGGTGCTTCTTGGAGAAACACATCTGACAATGAAAGCCACGATTCGGAATATCATGACCCCTGATTCCAGTACAGTTAACATGAAACAGTCTCTGACAACCATGGCATCGAACAAGTGATTTGTCAATCCTGGTATCCAAACAAACAGCGCATGCATCCTTGGAAGGATTCCGGTCAATCATGTCCCCACTTCTCAACTCTTTTACTATCCAGAATTTCTCCTCCCTACAGCGGACTGCATCTTGTTTCAGCCTTGCAGCAATTGTGCCAAGAAGGTCAATGGCCATTGAACGAACTGAAATATCTTTAGATTTCAACCCAGCATTTTGAAGGAGTAAAACACAAAGAACCTGCATATAGGTGTATCTTTAATATATAGCTAATAAAGGGGATTCAAAAATATAACCACATCTCTAATACCTCCAGAAGAGGAGAAGAGGCAGGATATTCAGGCAAATTCAACGTAGTTAACAGATCAATGACAAGATTCTCAATCATTGTCTTCAACTCAGCTGCCTCTTGATTTTTTGTGTTTGTGAGACGTTGAAGAACACGACTCCAGAAAAGACAGCAAGCTTCTGTGACTGACTCAGAGGATTTGGTAAGGTAACTGGCATCAATTGAGACTTCTAGTGAAGGACTGTCAGATGATTCCCTCAAAACATCCGGAAGGTTTGAACTGCTGTGAACTATTTGAATTAAAAGAGCAGTGATGAGCTGGATTTGCCTCTGCTCTTCATCAGGTAGAGGATAAGTTCGGGGAAGGCGCTTAGAAGAGGGTATCTTCAAAAGAATCAGAAGTGCCTCATCCATTATAGAAGCACGATGCTGAGTGTATGCATAAAATATCTGGACACTCAACAACATAGACGCAATTAAGTTCCAAAGTAGTTACGATTGATTTAGAATAAAAGCACAAACTTCTTCTAGTAAATGTAGCTTCATTACCCCACTTATTAAGCTTATTGATTTCATTTGCAAAAGCTGGATGTTCTCAACCACAAATGTTGTGAAACAGGTCTTAATAAGTTGAATAATGCAACTGTCTGGTAGGCGCTCAATAGTGCACAAGTCCTTAAGAAAACCAAGAATCACATCAAGCTTCTGAAGTATATTACTAACAGCAGAAGAAACCCTACAAAGTTGATGGTACCAGCATGAGTCATTGGATCATTTCATATGAGACAAGAAAATCATTATCAAGGACACCAATATAAAATCATACTTGTTTGATGCTGATTTCCTTGGTTTCACACTCCTAGTAGATCTCTTCTTCCTATTTGGTGAAACAAAATCCCCATCGACCTCTTCATCTTCTTCACCTGGAAGCACACGACAACATAGATATAGTATAAGTAAAAGAACTATATCTAGCATATACAAAATTAGGGTTTAGTTACGTTGTTTTTACAAAGATTAGCCAATTAACGGAGATGAAACTGAACCCTTAGACCTATCTAACAAATGGTAATCCGAATTCACAGTTTGAAAACTACAAGATAGAACAGAGTCCTAGAAGAATAGAACCAGAAGGGAGTGTGGTAATTGATAAAGCTAAAATGTTTTATCACCCCAGTGATCCAAGCCATCCTCAAGCAATAAACAATAGAACTATTCCACAGGTTAAGCCCTTCACATCTTAGCAATTTTGGACTAAAGTCTTCAGCAACTATGCCTCAGTCCCAAACAAGTTGGGGTCAAGAATACAAATGCTCACTATTCCATTTAAGCAACCCATGTCATCATTACACCAAATAAAAATAAAAGAGACATAAGTTAAATATATGTAAATAAATGTTACAATAATATAATAACATTAGAGGTGCTCTTAAAACTAAAACCTATTCTCAACTAGTGGATATCACCTATATAGATCTTTTTCCAAGGTTGTGCCCTATCTTTAGCTAAGCTTGCATTAATTCCAAGAAACTACGCCAATTTTAGACTGATCTAAATAAATACTCATCAAAACAAAATGATTCCAGAAACATCGTAGAGTTCTGTCATTTTCTTGGAAGAATAGTAGACAGAGAAAGCAAAGATTGGAAAAGTATAGTGATGAGAGAAAAGGACCAGAAATAGTTACGGGCAGAATAGAAGTTCAAAATATGGACTGAAGGACAGACGAAATATTTCAGTCACTGAGGATTGATGGTTAGATCTAATTTAATAAACTCTATCTCCATCCTTTTTAAGTTAGGAAAACTTGAAAACTCCTTTAAAGAGTTCCCAACCTATTTTCCAGCTCTGCAGAAGATTCTTTCAGCGATCTCCAATTAACACAAAGGCGGAAAATTTAATTCTAGACACCACCAAGAAGTTTCACAATCTTAAGATACCATTACACTAACATTGGCTATAACTTTCCTACATTTAGTATTTTGGTCACAAGAATGTGTTGGGTAAAGACTTCTAAATTTTACTTCATATAAATTCTGCAAGATATAGAATTTCTCAGCATGATGTCATTTTTTAATTCAATCCTACTCGTTCCTTTACCTGACTTCACAATCATCGAGAAGTCAGTTTTCTAACGACTTCAATAAATGTTCAAAGAGCCCTTTTATACTAATAATAAAAAATCTAGTACTCATAATTCTACCTTCGGGAATCCCTATCTCAGGTGGTTTGTGCAGCGCACGGTATACTGGATCACTACCAAAGATAACATCCATAACTTGGTGGCGAGATAACTCCACGATTCTTTCAATGATCTGGTACCAAAAACCAAGGTCAGCCGAAAAGTTAACAAATTAAAAGGAGATGTGCAAAGATACCAACACAAAAATCAAAATGAAAATCTGCATTTGTAATTTACAATTTACAAGATATATTCAATAAAAGGAAAAAACAAAAAAAAAAGGTTCAGAGCATACTTCTTCTTTATATAATTGCTTAGGCATCCCATTGTAAGCCATTATAGCTAAAGCTGCATGAATGGACTCTAAAGCACAGAAAATCGATGACACAACATCTGTATCCATCTGCATAACATGGGGAAGCCAAAACCGTCATTGACTATGGTCATGACAATGTTATTACGATCATAACAAATTTTGAAGTGTGACATATGGACAAGAACCACGATTTCCAGACAGTTGCATGACCCACTACCTCCCATGGGTAATGAACAGACAAAGGTCAGTTACAAGAAAATAGTGGAACTCAAAGCCGATATTTATCATCTTTTTAACAGGAAACAAAAAATTATACAAGAAACTAAAAGGGCAATTATCTGTACAGAAAGTCTAAAGAAACATAAAATGCATAATTGCTAACTTACATGTTCGCAATCATTAATTGATAAACCTTCTGCTCGATGAATCTGGTAATCTAAGACCCTGAGTAATCTCACTAGATTATCAACTGGAATCAAATTCAGGGCTTTCTTTGCTCGGATAGATGTGATCTCCCTCAGAACAACTTTAAGATCTGCTGCAGAAATTGCTAAAAATTCTCTTTCGTCCCGCTCATCACTAAAAATTTCTGCCCTGCCACAAAAATCTTCCAACATCTCACAAAAACCTGCTGCAACTGCATCTAATGACAGGAAACATCCCCAATTCATTGTATAGCCATCTAGAGGTAAGAAGAAGAAAAGTACAGTGACCAAAAGGGAACCTTGACATTCAGAAGCATCAGGGCCACTTGATAGTAAGGTGTTCTCCCTTCCTTTCTTCTTGACTTTTGGTTTTCTAGAAGATGCAGTAACATCCTGCAATCAATTGCTTGATTTCAGTAAAGACAATGACTTAGCCACTGGATTGGATTTTCAAACTTACACTGGTAACATGGTCATGCAGATAATTGTGGATCTCTGCAGTGCCTTGCCGTGGAAGTTGGACAGCAGGTGTACTCTCAAGAGGATTTGAATTAGCCTTGCGACTTCGTGCAGTCTCCTTAATGGGGCCTGAGAAACTTGAACAATGCACTATATAGTAAATCCAAGTAACATCAAATACTGAATAAAACATATCACTCAAATGCAGTAATAGAGAAACATTTAGACAGAACCCAGGACAATTAACATGTTTTAAAGTAAATTCCATGAATAGCTTTACTTTGGATGCTGATTTATCTGTTTATCAGTGTTGGAACAACCACAATTGGAATGTGAACTTCAAAAGCAATGCTTTGACTAGGAAAACCTAGGATGGCCAAGCTGCTTCATATTTTGGAGGAAGGGTCTCCAAATAGTGAAACTAAAGATTCTCTGTCGGGAGGGACAAATGCAGGGAGGCTTCTCTGTTAAGTCTTGCTACATATAGCTAAACAGAGAAAAACACAATTCCCAGAATTGGTTAGGATGAAAATTTGGAAATCAAATGCACCACCACACAAAGTGGCATTTTTTGCAGGAATTGGCACATCACTCTTGACTCACGAGGTGAATCACATTATGCTATAGACGCTACTTATGCAGCAATCAGGAAGAAAATGGAAGCCACTTTTTCCTATACTGTTGCTTTGACAATCAACTTTGGGAAATGTTCCTAAAGTCTGTTCAAAGTGAATTTTCTGATGCCTCACTCTGTAAACGAGCTACTGCTGTGTTGTGGCTCAAAGGAAGAAAGAAATCACTGAGTGTATTATGGAAGACAACACCAGCTTGCATGGGTTGGGTACTATGGAGAGGGGAACTCCAGATGCTTGAGGGAAAGGCAACTTCTGTGCTGGTGCTGAAATTCAGATGTTTATGTATACATACAAAATGCTAAATTTCACCACTTCATCACAGGATTAAAACCTACTTTTTACGGAGGTTTTTCCCTTCTTTCTTTTGGGTAGGGTACAACTACTATTGTAAACCACCATCTTGGTGTCTGGGTCCTGTTAATAAGATCTCTAGCTTACTGATAAAACAAAAAATAAATTGCAGAAGTAAAAGTTAAAATCAAAATCTTGTTTTACTGGGAAAGAATCTGAACCACCAAGCCAAGACTTTAAGGTAATGGCGGATTGGCATAAATCGGTTTGGAAACAGTTAAAACTTTAATGAGATACTAACATGCAATGGAAACATAATGACTTCAGTTGGGAGTTTAACTATCATTATGAACAAGGAGGCAGGAAGTATTGAATTGATTTGAACTTAGCATTTCAAACATTGTTGTCACCAAATACAGCACAACTCTCTTCAAGTACAATCTCAAATCATCTAAAACACGTAAACAACTTGACCAGAAACAAAGATTTATCCCTTGCAAAAGAATGAAGAAAAATATGGATAAATATTAGACAGTGCCACAAATCAGATTAGCAAAAGGATGCTTGTACCAAGAGCACAGTCAAAATGTTATGTAATTCAAATAAGAGAAAAGACTTGTTGTACTTTTGCACAAAATTCAATTGGGCCTACTGGGCATGTAAAATCTAACACATAAGGCAGAATACAATGAAATCAGCTTTGTAGACCTTGTTTACCTGCAGTTATTAGAGCAAAAGATTCAGGGTTACATGTAAGCACTTCATTATGCAGGTCAAGGTGCCCCACAGCGCCACAAGGTTGAGGACTTGCATCAGCTCTAAGGTTCCTGCATATAGAATTGATAAAGTCAAAAATATGCACAGTGGAAAGTAGTTTCCTTCTATGGTCTACTTTTAAGGTAGTTAGGCCTGGAGGAAATGAATTAGGGTAGAAGATTAGTAGGTAAGAGTGCATTTATACTAGTAGGTTGGACTGCATTGTCTTGTTGCCCTTGTTAGCAGGCATAGTACAACGCTTGCAGATTCTTGTCTTCGATTTATGTTGCTATTTGTTGTTTCATATAGTTCCATTATAGAACTATCATTGTAGGAATGTTCTGTTAGTATTTGTTGTTTGGGTTATTATCTATTGATAAGAGACAACAGATAATAACCTGAGTACGAGCAACTTAGTAAGATCCGCACCCGTATCGGACACCCGCACCCGCCGGTTTGAATTAATTAATTGACTTATTTTAGGTAGTTGCAAGCTAAAATAGCTTTTCAGCAATTTTGAAGTGTTTGGGTAAAGTTAAAAAGTGCTAGTAAGCATTTATTTTAAAGCAAAACAACAAAAATAAGTCAAAAGTCATAAGTTACAAATCCTAACTTTATGGCTTTTTGTTTCTCTGTCATAAGCTATAAGTCAATCCAAACGGGGCTCTTAACCTGGTTGTGAAATCTTTCTGGACAGAACAAATAGACGAGAAAATAAAGAAAATACTCACCGGAGTTGACCAACCCAAACTATTTAGAAAATAGGCAAGAAGAAGAGGAGGCTGCTCAAACTTGGCAAATTTACTAACTTGAACATTTGCTCATAATCATCAATTGATAGGGTAAAGCATCTTGATACTTTAGATAGAGAAAGCTTATAAATATAATAATACAGACCAAATAGTTTTCTTGCTATCTCTATTGCGTGGACTCTTCATTTTTGCCGCCAAACCCATCTCGACATGACAGTGGTGCGGGCACGGGGTGCATGTCAAATTTGGTCAATTCCATCCGGATACTTTGACTAGAGCCAAGAACAAATTTGGGGAAGAAGAGAGCAATTTCATTGCGATTGCACTTACTTTTGCCGACTTTCGATGAAATTGGTTGCAATTTCATCGCGATTGCACTTACTTCGACAGAAGTTGCAGCCATCGACAGGGACTTCGCTGGCAACATCTTCAGATCAGCAAAGACAAGATCTCTCGATTGCACTTACTTCACCGAAAAATCTTGTCTTGGAAAAGAGCAAAACGGTGAAAAGATTTCTTGGGAATGGAAAGAACTTACTATATATGGGCTTTCTTAGGTGAAGAGATTTCTTGGGACTTTAATTATGAATTGTATGATGTATCGTTGAATAAGGTATATATTGGGCTTTTATTTCTTGAGTTGTAAAACTGACAATAAATAATTAAATTTACTCAATATCTAGATTATACTAATTATAATTATTTCTTTCTTATAAAATAAATTATAATTTTGAAATTAATCAGTCGCATGTCAATTTTTGATAATTAGTTAATATTTTTAAATGGACCAAAGCATGTACAAAAATTAACTAATTGAACATAATTAACTTGTTTATTAAATTGCATATTCTTTGATCATAAGCTTTTTTTTAACTTGTTCTTGATCATAAGCTTTTCGTATTTCTTTTAAAAAGTTCTAATACATGTAACTTTATCACAACATCTCTCAAATTTAGAATATCTTTATAATTATATTTTTATAATATTGAATATTTTTAGCCAAATTCTGGCACCTGTATCCATACTCGGATTTGTAACTCCCTAATCTTAAAATTTAGATTTTGAGGTATCTAACTCTTAGATTCGCATCCGTCTCGAACACCGGCACCCAAGTCCGAGCAACTTAGCTTGCTACGCATAATCCTAAAATGAGGGTCAAAGTTTTTTTGTTCAGGGAGAGAACATGTAAGGCATTTGATTTTTCAGAATTAGAATTCGGATTGCACAAAATTCAAT
>DF358182.1:43730-71899 GCA_000787875.1 Solanum virginianum | reverse complement strand
GATTTACCACAAAATTAAAGAAATTGACACCATTTCCTAATTGCAACACTGTAAGTTAGGATGTGAAAGTGCCAAACACTGGGAAGGCGGAGTAATTCAAACTTTGAGGTTTTAGATGAATAATTCTATAGGAGTTCCACAAAGATCATTTTACAGCTACTGAAAACAAAGATTGAAGAAATTCATCTGCATGTTAACTATCATTTGACACACAAACTGAGTTTACACATGATAGAGAATCAATTTGTTATCTATCCATCGTCTCCAACACTTCTAACATGTAATTCTACCAAGTCAATCTGGCAAAGCCTAAAAACGAGCAATTGATCAACCCAGAGAATAAAATCAACTTGTCTGAATTGTGCCAAAGGAAAGTGTTTGGCTGCAACACTGCAATTCATTGTTGCCAAGACTAAAAATAAGCAATTTCTCAAGCCAGAGAAAAGGAAGAACTCTGGAGCATGAGTAAAATTTAGGCCAAAAATATCCTCACAACACTTGTAGCGTGTAATTCGACCAAGTCAATATTCCAAAAGCTTAATACCATTAATTTTGTCAAACAGAAAAAACGAATTAACTTAATTCAAATTACTCACAAATAAGAAACGTCCGTATTCTGAAGCAGATCAGAAATTTTGCTAGCGTGAATGAGTACGTCACTCCGATTCAACGATCTGGATTCACTCCGTTCGTCGAATAACCTAAGTTCCTGATCGAGTGCGCCGCAAAACACAGGAAGCGACGGCAATGGCAAAGACGGCGCAATTTCAGAGTGCACTGTATTCGACAAGCTTATACCTTGAGGAACACCACTACTGCCACTTGAATTCGCCATTGAAATCAATCAATGAACCACCGGAGCTCCGGAAACACGGTTTTTACACCCTTAAGTAACAGTCATGGAGAATTGAAATTGAAGAAACTGGATTTTGAGAGTATGAATCTGAGCTTTTTTTTGAAATTTGAGGAAAAGCAGAAAGCCCTAATCGGATAAACAAATGGCGGGGAAAGAGAATAGTAGAGAATTTTGGGATCTTTTCAGCTCAAGTAGCTGAAGAAGAAAAATGGTCTGGGTTGTTAAGTTACTGAAATACCCTTTCGATGTATTCATGAACGTTTTAGTTACTGTGTTGGGTACGATTTCTTCCTTTCACGGAACTTTTGCTGGCAAATAGGACTTTTGCAGTAGTAATTACAATATTTAATATTAAAATATCCGTTAGATGAAGGAAAAAGTATAATGCAATGCAGCTTTGAAAAGAAAAATACTAACTTCTTACTAAATTAAAGGATTCGGGTTGAATTGGGGTAAATCAGAACAATGATGGATTAGTTGGAATATGGATCCAAGTATGGAATATATCATTGCATTGGATGTCTATGAAGTAGGAAGTAAGATCGGACATGTCCTCGGAGGAACATCTGATGTCATTATAGCTGAAACTGGAAGCAAGGATGGACGATACATACGGTTAAAGATCTTAATGAGTATCAACAAACCTCTACCTTGTGGGAAACTAATAAAGATGGGTTCGAAGGCAAAAATGGGTAGAATTTTGGTATGAAAATCTCCCATATCTTTGCTACTATTGTGGGATCCTAGGATATACAGAAAAATCATGTGTTCTCCGTGAGGATGAAGTATGAAAGGGTAACATTAAGAGAGATCAATTCGGCATATGAATGAGGGCTGAAAACCATGGAGTTGTTGGTACCTATCCAAGACGACGGGGTAATCAAGTTGTACGCTCCCCTGTACTCACAACTGGCAAAAGAAAGCAGATTGTAGATTATGCTGAAGGAACGGGCTCAAACGATTACTATTCAATGAAAACGAAGTTGAAGCGAAAAGGGATAAGTGGAATGATGAAAGCAAACCGCCCTTCGCACCACATGAGTTTTTTAACAGAGAAAAAACAATACATATTGAGGATGGAGAGCAATCCGCTAAGTAGAATACTAATGACACAGTCCAAGGGAATGCTCAAATAATATTAGTAATAATCTGGAATTTGACGAGGTTAACAAACATTCATCAAGAGGAAATCCAGTGGAAGGACAGGAAGGGCGACACACCAAGTTGAATCAGAATGAGAACAACATAGTAATTGATAAACAACTGCTATCAAATGGATCACAATCGGAAAATCTGCAACAGAATGTTGAGTCAGAGGAACCCAGTGGCGGATCCAGGATATGAAGGTAATGGGTGCTTTAATTTTTTTAACATAAAGTCGATTGTTCAGTAGTATAAGTGCAAAGGCGAATTAATTTGAACACAATAGTGAAGAAGTTAATGAGAAAGTTATGTTTAATATTATTATTAGAAAAAAAAACATTTTGAGTCACAAATTATAATGTACCCAATGACTTTTCTTATTTTGAAATTAAAATAAGTAAATAAATAACATCGCTTACACTTGAGAATGTCTTATCTTTTACATAGTAATTAAACAGCTTTATAAATATATAAAAATTACTTGTTAAGTTGTTATGTAGTTTGGATGAGAAAATTTGAGATTTCGTAAAGAAAAAGTGGAGCATTAATTTAAAAAATTAGAACATATACTTAATAATTTTTCTATATTTTATAACTAAAATAAACTGTTAATTATAAATTTGTAGTTAACATTTTATTTAGAAATTATTAAAGAGAAACTAGAAGCCTAGAATTAGAGAAAGAAAATTACAATAAAAAAATTCACTTCCCAATAATCAATCCCACAACCTTGAGGTACCCTAAGCTTTAGCACCTATTTTCCAACCAATAAGCTAAATCCAACTGTTGTTCAATGGGTACGTATTCATTAATTATATAAATTTAACAGTATTTTTAATATACGAATACACCTTTTACGTCGGGATAAATGGGTGCTCGAGCACCCATGAAGTACCACTGGGTCCGCCCCTAGAGGAACCGGTGTTTGTAGATATAATAGCGGATAGAGAAGCACGAGAATATTATTGGTTAGCGAAGATGAATCTGGGCAACACTTTTGATCATGATAATCTGGAGAGATATTTCAACAAACAAAAGGAGGCAAAATCTCGACTAATAAGAAAGGCAAATGACACACAAAAGACTCCAACAAACGACTCAGATTTGAAGGCTAAAAACCAGCAGGTATTCTTTACTTCGTAGGAAGTTTGTAAGGTTACTCCATCTGTAAAAGAAAGTAAAGAGGTAGCTTCTAGACCAATGATAGACGAGGACATAACTAACCTGAAAGCTACTTAACGTAGATGGAAAAAACAACAATGTATATGCCTGGTAGTAAAAAGGTTGAAGAGGATAACATGGAATTGGATACTACTAAGTTAGAGAATAACTTAATTGATATTTTTGTTACTGATGAGATCTATCCAAACTTTGGAGGCAAATGAAAAGGTGATACTAATCAGAATAATGACGAAGGAATAAAAAATGAAAAAATGGGGTGGATCAGGAAGCCAAATCTAAATGGCTTCCCTTTTCAAAATGAAGACACTGGTGTGGAATTGTCGAGGCCTTGGGGGGTCCTTGACAATTCCCTTTCTTAAGGAGACAATACGTCTCCACTCCCCGAGTATGATATTTTTAAATGAAACAAAGAATCGTGAAAGAATGGTGTTGAGAACTCAAAGACAACTATATGTCTCATAATATAACAATGAATCTGATGGGACTAGCAGGAGGTTTGTGTTTACTTTGGAACGACGACATTCAGGTATGTCAATCCTATTCTACTTCTTTTTGTATTGAAACATATGTACCTGGTTAATGATTATAAATATTGGAATATTTTTGTATATCTAAGTACGGATAGATCTATTCATAGATCTCAATTGCAAGAACTTTTACATAATTCGAATAGATGGGACTCAATGTGGGTTATGGCGAAGGATTTTAATGATATTATTAACAATTCTAAAAATTGAGAGGTAGAACTAGAGAGAATTCTTCTTTTCATGATTTCAAAAACTTTGTATGGGATATAGGAGTTATAGATTTAGGCTTCAATGGATGGTTGTGAACTTGGTGGTGTTTTAGAGAAAATGATGGCATAATTCAAGAACGATTAGATAGAGACATAAGCTCTCTGAGTTGGAAGCTAGAGTTTAGCAATGCTAATGTTAGTATTTTAGAAATGGAGGCTTTTGATCATATTGCTCTGTTAATAAATACGGAGCTTAACTTTAGGAAAAAGAAGAGAAGGTTTTATTTTGATAAATGTTGGAGTGAAAAAGAAGAAGACAATAGGACTATCACTTGATCCTGGACTAGGAACATTGAAGGATTTGGATAATCCAAAATAAGCTTTAAAATTAAGAATTGTCAAATTTCTCTATTAGAGTGGCTTTGATGGGGTAAGGAAAACTCTAAGAATAAGATTCAAGGGATTAAGCACAGATTTGATGAGCTTAATAATGATAATATGAATTTTCATCTTACTAAGTTGAGGTTGCTTTGAAAGGACTTAGGGGAGGTGTATAAGGATGAAGAAGCTTATTGGAAACAAAAATCTAGAGCTTTGTGGCTTTAGGAGGTGGATGATGAGTCATGGAAATACGACTCTTATAATGCTTTAAACAAAGGATTTTTGCGCGTTCTCAAGCAAATTTGTTATTTTGATATTTATTTTTATGATTTTTTTAGGAAAAATGACTAAGTCATGGAGAAATGGGTGAACTATAGAAAAAGGGATGAAAAAGAGCATAAGGATGATCCTAAAAAGCAAAAATGGAACCAAGTGTGGGCACACAAGGACCCACACGGTTCATGTACATCCATACGGACCGTGAGGTCCATCATTGCCTCACACTTGGTGGTTGATGGCATTAACAAGGAGCGAAAGGGAGGCGCAGGAGACTAAGGCATATCCCACGGCATATTACACGAACAGTGGAAGGCGAGATGGGTCATGCAACCTAGCGTCAAAGTGATGTGAAAGCCATTACCATCAAAAGTTAAAGAGTTCACGCTAAGTGGGGTGAGAAGGGACTTGTCACGGGCTGTGTGACCAACCACAGTCTGTGCCTTGGCCCGTGACGTCGAATGGAGTTGGAAAATGTTAAAGGCAAGTCAGACGGTTCATTTCATAGACCGTTTAAACTCATACGACCTATTCAATAGCACGTGGAGTAGCAAAATGAGTTGAAGACTTTGGGGGCCAAGTATGACGGTCCGTTCAATGTCTCACAAGTCATTTAGTGGCCCGTAGCCATGCTGATGTGATTTTTTCAATTTTAATTTGGATTAGATTTTCTTTGTATATAAATAGTATCTTTATTTCTTTTTTACTAAGTCTTGGATGGCTAGAGATAGAAAACACTGAAAAACACTATTTTCCTTGAGATTTCACATAACTTTGGCATTTTGCTTATCTTGTTCAAGATTGTAACTCGTGGATTCATTAATTCCTCTTCAATAGTAAGTCATTTATTATGAATTCTTTGTATCATTATGGGTTCTCTTTCTTGAATATGCTAGGGTAAACCCACAACTAGGGTTGTGGGAACCATGAAAATCAATAAGATAGGTGAATATGAGGTAAATCTCAGGATTGATTAGTGTATATATTGTAGTAATCTTCATGATAATTTCCTCCTTGATGAGCTGACGCATTAGGGTAAGCCTTTATTTATTACATGCCTGAAAAGATGTCTTGATTAGGAAAAGAGTTCTACGAAAAAAATTTAGGGTTTCTAACCTAGTCTAAGTACTTAAGACCGAAAGGTGAGAGTATTCCGGGATTGACAACAAGGGTTAGCAAGTATACATTCTGAGACCAAAAGGTGATGAATGATATGCATTTAAGAAGGACCAAGAGGTGAATTAGATGTTACATAACTTGTTAGATCTTATATACGTAATTATGAATGAGTTTACCACTAAATTCGGCTATCGCATAGATGTCATGGGGAACACAATCCTAGCTTTGCATACATTGCCTGACATCTAATAGTCCTTGCACTCATTTATTACTTTATTTTAATAACTTAGTTTGAAAAATCAAAACCCCCATTTAGTTTATGCACTTTTGTTTCGGGAATAGATATTATATCTGAAAATGGTGCTAATAGATATATTCTCACGCATTCCCTGTGGGATCGACCTCAACTCTAGTTGAGTTCTATATTTGATTAACGATCACTTTACTATTTCTTTTGGAGTGTAAAATTTGGGCGTATCAAATTTTGGCACCGCTGCTGGGGAATACAACGAAGTAATAGTCTATTAGTCGCAATTTTCAGTTTATAATACTAGTCCTTTATTTTACTTTTCTTTCTTATTTTTGTCTCTTGGTAGGGAGCTAGCATTGCATACCACACACCCGAAGCAAGGGTGAAGCACTTCTATGACCCCAAGCTTACTAAGTCAATTCGCAGAATGAATGCACAAGAACACGAAGCAACTAGACGGAGAGAGTTGGCCGTGAATCTTACAGGTGGAGGAAATGACGGTCTAGGTGATGATGAAAATGCTGGCAATGAGGTACCACCGGCAAGACCACTTAGACAAAAAAGGTATGTATTTTTGGTCACTAACAACACAGGTGATGATGAAAATGCTGGCAATGAGGTACCACCGGCAAGACCACTTAGACAAGTGCCGCTGCCCGGTGTACGAGCCCTAAGACCTCTGCAGCCCCAAGTAGTAAATGATGATGATGAGGGTGCTAGAACCACTGGAGCACTTGTGCTTCCCCCGTTATCTGCAGGTGTTAAGTTTGTTATCAGTTGTACTATGTTGTAGATGCTATAGTTGAAAGGGTTGTTCAGTGGAGTAGCAATTGAGGATGCAAATTAGCATGTCCTAAACTTTTTGGCGATATGTCAATTGTCTGTGATTCCAGGGGTCAGTCAGCAAGCACTTAGGTTGCGGTTATTTCCATTGTCTCTTTCTGGTACGGCGACTAAGTGGCTGAATGAGCTTCCATATGATTCCATCCGCACTTGGGGAAAGTTAAAGGAGGCATTCTTGGAGAAGTTCTTCCCTGCATCAACACAACTGAAAATCATAGATGACATTGGGTCTCACAAGCAACTGCCGAATGAAGCACTATATGAGACTTGGGATATATTCAGGCAGAAGCTTAAGCAGTGCCCCAATCATCTCCTCACAGATGAGCACTTAAAGGCAATCTTTAACAGGTCCTACAACTTTGTGATAAAGCCGATCATTGATGCTGCTTGTGGGGGATCATACATGTCTAGGACTTCCCTAGACATAGTGGTGATCTTATACCAGGTAGCCAAAAATAATAGGGCATGGTACACTAGGGACATGGACTATTCGGGCCTCATCTTTGAGATGACTACGGAACAACGATGAAAGGAGGAGGAACAAGATCAAGACATGGCCCACATGAAGACCCAGCTGGACTTGCTGGCAAAATGATTCTTACAAAGAGGCACAGAAGAGGTAAATGTTGTAGACACAATGCCTAGGCATGAGGATCAAGGTTATAATTATGATGAGGAGGCAAACCTCTTAGGTAGCCAGGGGGTTACCTGCCATTCAACACTGGTAATCAAGGTCGAAACTATGGTCGTGATCAAAACTATTAAAGAAACTGGTGGAACAGAGACAGCTATAGGAACTATAAGTGTCAGAATGATAGCAGTGGAAACTCAAAATTAGAAGAGATGATGGCAAAGGTACTTGACAAAGTTGATCCACCGAGGTAGGGATATGAGATATAAAATGGGAAATGTCCAATATTCGGCAGCTGATCGACAAACATTCCACCTCGATCAAGCAACTAGAGTAGCAGATAGGGCAATTGTTAACATTAATAAATCAGAGAAAAGTTGGGTCACTTCCTAGTGACATTATTGAGAACTCAAAAAATGATGGTCATTGCATGGCAGTAACCACTAGGATCGATAAGGTACTTTCTAACCTTATTGTGCCCAGTAATGTAGGTTTGGATGAAGCTAAAGGCATGATGCCTAACCCCGTGGAGGTGCATGTTGTTGATTTGAGTAAAGAAGCTGAGGTGATATCAGCAGATCTTGAGGTTGTTAAAGAGCCTGAGGTGACACCAGTAGTTACTTAAGCTTTGCCACCCATTCCTAAGCCACCACCATAATTCCCACAGAGGTTGTAGAAGAAGGTTGATAATGGTAAGTTCCGTACATTCTTATCCATGTTAAAAGAGATATCAGTGAACATCCTTCTAGTAGAGGAACTTGAGCAGATGTAGGGCTATACTAAGTTCATGAAAGACTTAGTGACTAAGAAGAGGACAACCACGATCGAGCTGGCAAACAATCTCTACCATTGTAGTGCCATCGCCGCAAGATCTCTATAGAAAAGAAGGAAGATCTGGGAGCCTTCACTATCTCGTGTACTATTGGAGCATTGGACTTTGCAAGAGCTCTTTGTGATCTTGGTGCCAGCATCAACTTGATGACACTAGCAATTTATAGGAAGCTGGGCTTACGAGCCCCCACGCCCATTACAATGCGACTACTCATGGCAGACAGATCGGTGAAGTGGCCCGTGGAGATTTTATGTGATGTGTTGATCCATGTGGGCAGGTTCATCTTTCCTACGGACTTTGTCATTTTGGACTGCCAGGTGGATTTTGAGGTTCCCATCATCCTTAGGAGACCATTTTTGGCTACTGGCAGGGCACTAGTAGATGTAGAGTGGGGGGAACAGACTTTCAGACTCAACACTGAAGAGGTAAAATTCAGTGTGTGTGTTGTAATAAAGAGACCTATAGAGGTGGCTGTGATGTCTATCTTAGATGTGGAAGATGATTGTCTTTTCGAGACTCTGCTGGAGGAAACAATGAGTGTAGACATACTAGCGGCAGTGTCGATGAACCTTCCAGAGGATGGTATTAGTGGGTATACAGACACCATAAATGTGTTGCAAGGTAGGGAAACCAGTCTATTTGTCCCCAGAAAGTTGGACTTGGACCTGCAGAATAGGTCTACACCGCCAGCTAAACCCTCCATTGAGGAGCCTTCAACTGTGGAGCTCAAGAAGCTTCCCCAACACCTAAGGTATGTATTTTTGGTCACTAACAACACTCTTCCTGTGATTATGGCTGCAAATCCTCAGGAAAACCAGGTGGAGGCATTGCTAGGGGTCCTCCAAAAGTTCAAGCGAGCTATTGACTGGACCATTGCAGATATCATAGGGATTCCTCCAGGGATATGCACGCACAAGATCAAATTGGAGGATAACTGTGTGCCATGTATTGAGCACTAGTGGATGCTAAACCCACCTATGCAAGAGGTGGTGAAAAGGGAAATCATCAAGTGGATGGATGTTAGGGTGACATACCCCATTTCTGATAGCAAGTGGGTCAGTCCAGTGCAGTGTGTCCCAAAGAAAGGGGCCATAACAGTGGTGGCGAATGATAAAAATAAATTGGTCCCTTTGAGACCTGTGATTGGATGGAAAGTGTGCATGGACTACCAAAAGCTGAATAAATGGACCTTGAAGGACCATTTCCCTATGCCCTTCATGGACCAGATGTTAGACAGGTTAGAAGGTAGAAGGTGCAATTGTTTCTTGGACGGGTACTCAGGCTACAATCATATATCCATAACCCCAGAGGATTAGGAGAAGACTACTTTCACCTGCCCATATGGGACTTTTGCCTTCAGAAAGGATACCCTTCGGGTTGTGCAATGTTCCAGCCACCTTCTAGTGCTATATGATGTCGCTCTTCTCTGACATAGTTAAAGACACTCTCAAGGTATTTATGGATGACTTCTCTATCGTGGGTGATTCCTTCGATACATGTTTGTTGAATCTTAATAGGGTCCCTATAGCAGTGTGAGGAGGCTAACTTGGTGCTAAATTGGGAGAAATGCCACTTCATGGTCAAAGAGGGGGTAGTTCTTGGCAATAAGAATTCTGAGAAGGGCATAGAAGTGGATAAGGCGAAGATTGAGAAACTACCACCTCCCATGTCTATGAAAGGGGTCCAAAGTTTCCTTGGGCTAGCAGGTTTCTACCGCTGATTTATAAAAGACTTCTCCAAGATTGCACATCCATTATGCAAGCTATTGGAGAAAGACAAAAAGTTTCATTTTGATGATAGCTACAGGCATGCCATTGAAACCCTGAAGCAAAAGTTGATTTCTGCACCTACAGTGGTTGCACCTGACTAGATTTCCCCGTTTGAGGTGATGTATGATGCAAGCAGAATTGTTGTGGGTGTTATGCTAGGATAGAAGCGCAATAAGATCTTCCACCCCATCTACTATGCCAGCAAGACCCTCAATGATGCTCAAAAGAATTATATAGTGATTGAGCAAGAATTGCTAGCCGTGGTATATGCAATTGACAAGTTCAGGGCTTACCTATTGGGCACCAAGTCGATAGTGCACACTGACCATGTAGTCTTGAGATACCTCATGGCAACGAAATATGCTAATCCAAGGTTGATCAAATGGGTTCTCCTACTATAGGAGTTTGACTTTGAGGTCCTAGACAGAAAAAGATTTGAGAACCAAGTAGCAAACCACTTGCCAAGATTGGACGACAAGTCAAGACTGAAGGATTCATTGAACATTGATGATTCCTTTCCCAATGAGCAGGTATTGGCAGCTTCTGTTAACCTTATTCCTTAGTTTGCTAATTTTGCTAACTTTTTGGTGAGCGATATTATGCAAGAGGGCCTTAACCCTCACCAGAGAAAAAAGTTTCTCTTTGATGTGTACAGGTACTTCTGGGATGACCTGTACTTGTTCCAAACATATGCTGATGGGGTCATAAAGTGGTGTGTTCCAGAGGCAGAGATGTTGAGTATCATGGAGGCCTATCACTCTTCAGCAGTGGGGGGTCATCATGGTGGTGCCATGATGGCCAAGAAAATTTTGCAATATGGATACTACTGGCCCACTATCTACAAGGATGCCCATGAATTAGTACTTGGGTGTGACTAGTGCCAGTGACAGGGCAACATCTCAAAGCGCCAAGCGCTGCCCATGACTCCAATTCTTGAGGTAGGGATGTTTAACATCTGAGGCATTAACTTCAAGGGCCCATTTGTGAGTTCATATGGATTGAAGTATATCTTCGTGGCGGTAGACTATGTGTTTAAATAGGTAGAGACGATTGCATTGATAAACAATGAGAGTAAGAGTGTTATCCAATTTCTGAGGCGGAATATCTTCTCTAGATTTGGGACACCTAGAACTATCATCAGTGATGGGGGTTCTCACTTCTGTAATAAGGTTTTTTGTGCTATGCTAGCAAAATATGGAGTCCACTAACACAAGGTTGCCACACCTTATCACTCGCAGACTAGTGGATAGGTTGAAGTGTTAAATAGAGAGATTAAGGAAATCCTGACCAAGTCTGTAATGTTACTCGAACTGATTGGGCGAGAAAGCTAGATGATGCTTTGTGGGCTTACAAAATGGCTTACAAGACACCTATTGGTATGTTCCTATATGAGTTGATGTTTGGTAAAGCCTATCATCTACCCGTGGAGTTGGAGCACAAGGCACTCTGGGCTTTGAAGAAACTCAACATGAATTGGGAGGAGGCTGCTCACCTAAGACTTGACTAGCTCAATGGGTTGGATGCGTTTCACCTCCAAGCATATGAGAATGCAACATTGTACAAAGAGAGGATGAAGATCCAACACGATAAGCATATTGCTCAATGGAGTTTTAGTGTTGGTGATAAGGTACTTTTATACAACTCCAGGTTGAGACTCTTCCCAGGTAAGTTCAAGTCAAGGTGGTCGGGCCTGTACACGATTATATAGGTATTTCCCTATGGTGTAATAGAGCTGCATCTTGATGAAATTAGAGTTGTTAAGATAATACATCGTGCCACGACGTTAAATTAAGCGCTCTATGGGAGGCAACCCATGCATTTTGTAGTTGGATATGCATATATAAATATATATATATATATATATATATATATCTGTGCATGTGTGTATATATATATATATATACATCTATATGTCATGTATTTTCTTGTTTTTGAGTTGTTATTCCAGGAAAATTTAGGTGGTATTTTGGAGATAGGAAGCCTGCACGAGGTGGAAGGCTTGATTGGAGGCCAAAGAAGCCAAAATTTGGCAAAGAGAGGTGCCACGGGCTTTCGCACGGGTTGTGCCATGTGGGATGATTCGTGGAAAGGTCCGTGTAGTAGTGTGTGCCTAGCCCAGGCAAGGTAATGCAAGCAAATGGTTAAGTGCGGATACACAGACAGACACACAGACTATCATGCATCAAACGGGTCGTGTGGCAGGTCGTTTGGCATACGCGCATAGTTCAGGAATTCTTCACACGATTAGGCCAAGTAAGGCAACACGGATAATCTAGACAGACCATGAAATGTATCACGGCCCGTGCGGTCAGGCGTGGAGATGGCCAACGAGGTAAACTTCAAATTATTGCTTAAGTGTGGGGCAACAGTCGACCAAACAGACCGTGACATGTGTCACGACCTGTGAGGCAGACCGTGAAAGTGATGACAACACGAGAAGGCAAGTAAGTACAAAGTTTCTTGAAGTTAGGTGGGATGGACAGTCCAAACAGACCATAACATGCGTCATGGGCCGTAAGGTTGCCCGTATGGTGAGCTTTGACCGGTCAAACAAGGTTGAGCAAGGGTTTCTAACACCCTTTCCTTTGTCCCACCAACTCATTCCCAAATTCCCTATTCTCTCTCTATCTCACGGCTCCCTCTCCTCTTCTCACACCTTCTATCTTAAACCCCAACAAATTACTATCTTTTTTTGTGACGATTCTTAGTCTATTTCATGATTTGTAGCTTTATTTAAGTGTATATTTTGGTGCTTGCATGTTTAGATTTTGGTTCAAAAGTGTTTCTTTGTTGGTTTAATGCATCATCATACATATGGTGGTGAAAAACACCATTGTTGAAGTTCTTAAGGTCTTAACCATGAAAGTGAAGGTTTTGGGTGATTTTTGGCATGATTTTTGGAGAAATTGACTTGCATAGGCTATTGTGTTGATTGAATCATGATAGAGTGGGGTGAAATTGCATGAACTTGTGTGTGTGTGTATGAGGAGTTGAAAATTGGTCAAATGGGGGTCGAACAGCTATTTACAAAGATCGTGTTATGTTTCACGGACAGCGTAACGGCCCGTGATGTGCTGTCAGTCAAACCACATGACCAAGTGCCCTTTCACAGGCCTTTTCACAGACTGTGACTCGTCTCAAGGGTCGTATAGGGTCCCCTTGACACTGTACAACCCGCTCTATCTTACTTAGGTTGATTTTTCATTCTAATTCATATATGTTCTTAAGTGCGATGGCCCTATAATAGATTGGGTAATGTCACTTTTAAGGGTTATTGTCACTTTTATGGCACAAGGGAAGTCTGAGTACCCGTTAGTACGTCACCTTGCTTGTGCAATAATTTCTAACGAAGTGTATTCATTTGTGGCACTTGCAAGTACTATGGGTCCATGACACATACTAGCCGGACCTAATACAATGGACGAGCCTTGTCACGTCTTCATGATTCCCCAACCGTATCATCTAGCAATCAAGCTGGGATTGACTCAGAGGATGAGTCTTCTAGTGGGTCTGAAGTTTGGTATACGGGCAATGTCTCCCCTCACTCTCCTCGTACTACAGGGGCTCGTGCATCAGGTCGACACAGTGCTCTCCAGTCTGAAGAGGGGGTTCCTTCCATGGGAGTTGAGGAGGAGGCTGTAATGCCCTTATTATTAAATAATATAGTCACTTTTAAAAGTCCCTTAAAGATGAAATCAACCCCTTCTTCACAACTCTTTGACTTGAGTTTGTGTCGTTAGAGAAATCAGTTTTCTTGAATCATAGAAAAGAATAAGGGAGAGGTTCATTTTAGTGAAATTTATTTATTTATATACAAATATACATGTTAAACAATCCTAAATAATAATTATTATGTGTGAACAAATAAATAAGGAAGGAAAAAGAGAAAAGTAGGGTAGCCACCTTATTGGACCTTTTTTTCTCTTTAGATGCTTTTCATATAAAATATGTTTTCCCTAAAGTAAGTTGGTTTATTGTCTTTATAAGACCTTATAAGCTTTCTTTTATCCTTATTTTTCATAAACACACATGAAAAACATCAGTTCATTGGAGCATATTTAAGAAATCTTCTATCATTTGGTAAGTGGCTGAATTTTGTCTTTAGATGGAATAATGTGTAGTAATTGTGGAGTATCTCATTGTATATAGCTTTGTTTTTAGTGTGTAAATATGTTTTGGAAATCTAATTCACATACCTACAACTTTTATGTTTATGCATAAATTTAAATCTTCTTGTATGGTATCAAAAGAAGGCGTGAAACACAGTGAAAGTTCTGGCCAGTTTTCTGTTTGAGAAGCCTTCTATGTGTTGTTGTTAGTATTTTAATAACATCTTGATATGTGAGCTGTAATTTGTGATGTTTATTAGTTCTTTGCAACTCTAATACATGTATTTACAACTCTTATGTTTATGTTGGGACCTAATTTGGTAGTTTTCGATTCAAAACAGTGGATATAAGTTAGGACAAGTTTTGTCCAGAGTTTTGATATAGAAATCCCTGGGGGTGTGCTGTTAGTGTTTCGATTATAAATACTTGTACAAAGGATGTTTTGAAGTGATTCTTGATCGTTTGCAACGTATATTCATATACCTACAGTTTTCATGTAGACTGGAAAGCCTAGTTTGTCCATTGACCAATCCGAAATCTAGTTGCATTGCAAGGCAGTAAAATTGCCGAGAAGAACCTGATTTGTAAAAATATGACTCAGTTTTGGCATTTCTCTTGTTAGTTGCTACCTGTTAAAAGTGTTGAATGTTAAATTAGAATGTAAAGAAATATTAAGGTGCTCACACACTTGTACAATCTTAAGAAAATTAATTGAAGAAATGGATGTTGTATTGATCCACGACTTGAAATCGATAGGGTCGATTGCGTGCTAAAAGGTTCAGGTTCATGTAAAAACTTTTTCTTGTGCCTTTTTTACCTGCTGGTACATTTGAATGTTATCTTAGTATCTCAGCTATGATTTTGTCATTTTATCTGATGTTGTTGATATATTTTGGAACTTGTAAGGAACTTGTTTAATTCGCCCATTTGTATGAATTACCTGATCACTTGACATCCTTGTGGACTTTGTCCTTCTTGTGGCTGTGACTTTGTCACCATTGGCATGCCTCTTGTTTGGATCAATTGTCATCTTGATTGTGAATTTTTGGTTCGTCCTAAATGTGGATGCAGTCCATCTTATATACAAACTAGAAAGTCACTCTTAATATGGTTCTTGGTTCTCTTGATAACTGGGTTTTTACCCTTCTTGATACAGAGCTTCGATTCTCCTTGATACTTGATTATATTTGGTGTGACGATATGACTTACATACTGGGCAAAACTTGTCATTTGAATGTCTTGTTAAAATTGTTCCAGGAACCCTTGATACTTAGATCTTTAAATATCCTACTGGATAGCTATTGATGTATTTGTTCATTGGTCTATTTACTAAAATAACAATTAAAGAATCAAGAATCATCATTATTAATCAAGAATCTATGCATACATATAGAAATTTACTAAACTTTGCAGGATTTTCACGAAAGTAATCTCAATCAAGACTTGAGACTTCTGGGATGGAAACTAGGTTACTACAATATTCTAAAAATAATAATTTTAGAGTGATCTTACATACCTTGGAAGAAATTCTTGAAGAATTGGAGAATTCCCTAAGCCTTACTATCGTTTCTTGACTTTCTTGAGCGTGAGTTTCTTGAGAAGGTTTGCTTGCTTGAATGTATGAATGAGTAAAAATACATTTTTGATTTAAAACAACCTTAAAAACTAATTAGTTTAGGATATGGGGTGTGGGAAAAGTCAAAATTACCCCTCCCCATTAAAAGCACAAAACTGCACCGATTTTACACAAGTGCACGATGCGCACTAGTGTTAAATCTCACTTTTTCATAAATTTTCCAGTTTCATCAAATTTTCGGAAAAAACGTAAGTGTGGTTCCGCGTCCTCTCCGCATCGCAAAAGGGGTGCGGAAACCCCACTGTTTTTTATTCTCTTGGGAAAAATTAATTCGTGTTTTTCGCGTTAAAGTCAAGTCGAGATCATTTTCCGACTCAATTTTTCGCACTGATCACAAATCCGATCTCGGATTTGCAAATGGAGTATGGGAAGACACGTTACGCATAATGTCAATTTTGGGGGCATTTTGGTCTTTTCACGAGTGTTACAAAATTTCAGTAAAATTATGTTGAAAACATTAAACTACTCCTTTTATATTTAAGAATCTTTTGTTACATTCAATTAATTATTTAACTTCTAACTGTTCAACTCTGAATTAATTATTTCACGTCTAACTGTTCAACTGTAAATTATTACTTTATGTATTAAAAAACTACTAGTTTAGCTTACGTGCGTTGCACGTGTGCATCATGTCAAATTGTTAATCGCTATAACATATAGGCTAATACAATAAGAAAAAACATCAGACGCCTACACCATAAAATTTTAGTATTCTATTTAAAGAAAATTATATATTTTAAACACTTTTTCAGATATTATGATTTTTTGTACCTAACCACAAAAGTAGTTTAATCCTTATGTTTTGTGTCAATCAAATATATATATATATATATAGTAGTTGTCATTAAAATAAATATAATATTTATATAAACAAAATTGAATATATGCTATGATAGAATAATTTAATCTATTATGAATGAGTAAAGATGAGAAATTCAATTCAATTACTTATAATATAAAGATATGTTAATAGTATATAAATTTATAACAAAATATAATTTATAGGATGATGTATTATCTTACTTGAAATATTATTTCACCTGAATAGATGAAACGGATATGTTAGTTATAAATAAGAGAAATTTTAAAATAACATAAAGTGATTAGAATCAACTAACTAAACTAATGACATAATCTAATTTGAATAGAGCAATCTAAGCTGACATAACAATTAGTAGTGTTTTCTTCAAATAAAAAATATGAGAAAAAGGGAGATGAACAAAAACAAGAAAGTGAGGTTGCAAGATAAAGTAAACCTGAAAATCGAATCAAAGTTAGTACAAAGACGCAAAATAAGACGCAATGAGAGTGAAATTGCTAAATAATATGTTGTGCCAAAGTAAAATTAGTGAAAAATTGATGAATAAGAAGTTGAAATTAGAAGTGATTTTATAGAAGTAGAGGAGACCTAAATTTAAAAGAATATTAAATAATATTATATCATATTTCGAACAAAACTTCTCATGACATAATTACGATTCATACTAAAATTAGAAATATTTTTATTAAAATAGATGTGTCATAAACAAACAACAACAAAAAATTAACTAACAAATTAAATTAAAAGCTTTTTAGTTTCAAAAAATCGGTGCAAGCTTATGAATAAGAAGGCAACCTTTTAGTTATTAAAATCGGTGGTAGCCTATCACTAAAAGTCCTTTTAGTGGTTAAAATTGGGCTTTCGGAATCCTATCAGTAAAAGGTAATACCCTAATAGGTTACACGAATAGTTTAACATAGTACAATAATTAATAGTATAATATGATAAAAATAGAATTTTAATATATTTAAAATATATTTTATCTAAAGAAGAGTCTTTTAATGAAAGGCAAAAAGTTCAAACAACATTATTAAGGACCTTCACACTTTTAATATAGTACTAGTTTAGTTTACGTGCGTTGCACGTGTGTGTCACGTTAATATTATTAAATTGAATACTATAAATATTTGAAAAATATTTCTAAGGGCCTTTATATTTTTAAAGTAATATTAATTTAGTATATCTTTATTGAATGTGTATCATGCGTCTATTAATAAAAATATATAGAAAAAAATATACTACCTCTACTTTAACATTTTTCTCCCACAAAAGGATAAATTATTAAAGATATTTTTGTCATTATGAGACTCAAAAAACTAAACTGTATAAAAATGTTTTCAATCTATTTTTTCGCTTTTGACGAATACTCATGCGATAAAGTTGACTTTAATTTTTGTGTAGTTAACCTTTTTTTTTAACTGTTAACATGTTTTCTATATAGCATAAAAACAATATAACTCTTTAAATGACAATTTCTTATTGACAAAGATAACATAGAATTTTAATTGTTATTGATCTATAATTTTTTTCTTAATATAGGCAAATTATATACTATTTCAATATATTCTTAGTATATTTCTATTATAACAATACAAATTTATAATGAATATGCAAAAATTAAGAAAACATGATACAGTTAAATATATTTAAGTATTATTATTTCTAAAAGTCTAATATTAGAAATAATTTTTTTCCAAAGAATTGTCGGGTCCTATTAGTAGGTTTGTTCTTACTTAAAATAATAAAATCATATTGGATATTGCTTATGCTCTCCAAGCATGAGTGTTACTTCGAACGATTGTCTTTACTTATTTGTGTGATACTTTTTTTACGACCTTTGAATTAGAAACATAAAATTAATTTGTTAAGAGAAAATTCAAGCATGTATGGTTATCTAAAAATTAAATAACCATTAATCCCAACTTGATGTAAAAAATGAATGCATTACTTACCATCAAGACAAATCATTAACTGAAATAAATTGTTGAAAAAAATAATAAAAATAATATATGAATTTATAACATAAAAAAATTATAAGATGAAGAATTATCACCTTACCTGAGATATTACTTTACGTGAAATAGATAGAACTTGTGAATAGATGGAGAGGTTAGAAACAAAATAACAGAAATTTTTAAATCACGAAAATTTATTAGACTAAACTAACTAAACGAAGACCATAATATAATTCGAATGAAGCAAGTTAAGCTGACATAACAATTAATATTATTTTCTTTAAATTCAAAAAGTGAAAAAGTTAAGTAAAAGAATATGAAATAAAAAAAGTGAGTGTATAATTAAGGAAACCTGATAATCAAATTAAAGTTCAAGAAAAATCATAAAATAAAATCTAGCACCACTTAGCATACATCAATGAAAGGAGTGGATAAATCAAAAGTTGAAATTGAAATATTTTTATAGGAGTAGAGAAGTCATAAATCAAAAAGGAAAGAAAATAGTATTTTATTATATTTATGACAAAATTTTTCATCATATAATTAGGACTCATGGTGAAATTAGAAGAACTTTTATTTATTTTCAAGCAATTAATATCTTTTTCCTTTTAATTTTTTTCTTTTTGACTAATTTCCTTTTACATGAAGTCTATTTTAGTTGGAAAAATATTCTTTGTGTAGGAATTTTTCTTTATTTAATTTTTATTTATATTTAATATTATTAAAATAATAATTCTAAAAAAAGTAAAAAGTGAAAGGCAAAAAGTTCAATCGATATTATTAAGGACCTTTACACTTTTAATATAGTACAGATAAATTAACATGCCTATATTATAAGTAGCTAAATTAATTTTCTCATTTTTATTATGTTATAATAGATTAAAATATTATCAATACTATGTATATATTGACGCAATTCATATTTGGAAGCACGTGCTCTAAATGAGTTTCTTAACAAAGGGAGTAGAATTGTTTGTTCCTTTTATTAGACCATGTGACATCAAATAATAAACAACAGAAATACCAGCTTTTGTACCATAATCAATTTCTATGATATACGTGTACGTCTTAGATTATATCCACATGCTGACCAAATCATTTTTCTTTGAAAGAAAGAACCAAAATAATGCTGACATTTCAGTGTTTTAGGCACTAAAAATTCACCCCTTCCAAAATCCTGCCACGTACTCCCTAAGATATTTTGAGCAACCAAAATAAAATAGTACGTACTTTTATTATGACACGTGTCAAGGGACATAACGTTGTCCTAAATTCTGTAACACATCAAAGTGTCCACCAATCAGAGGAATCCACGTACCCCTAATTCGAAGAAAAAAATCATGGGTGTAACAATTATATCATTTGTCTATTTTTTAGTGCTACACGTGTCCGACCATGTGATTCTAGAGTTTATATAGGCGGCAAAAATAAGTTTTCGAACGCTAAGAAGAAAAATGAGTCAAAGACGGAGGCTAAATTCTAACGGAATAGCTGAGTCGAACGACGAGTCAGCGATTTATAATGAGATAATTCTCCGTTCGATTTTTGCTTCTATGAGTTGGGACATCCATGCCTTGTGTCTAATAGCCTCCGTTAATCGTAAGCTCCGAGCGCTAGCGAAACGATTATTATGGAAGGAGATGTGCATATATCGCGCACCGCGCATGATGGCATCGTTAATGGAGGGTGCGCCGAATGGACGGATCGGAGGGGAATGGGATGCTATGGCGAAATTGTTGTTTTTCTGTTGCGGGTGTAATTCGACCCGACATTTCCAGACGGGTCGATCCTATCCGGGTCACTTCGCGAAATCTTCTCGGTTTTCGAAGACGTCGGGTCGGAGTTTTTTGGTGAAAAGATGCAGGACGGATTTGTTGTACGTGAGCGATCCGTGTGAGCATCGAATTAGGGACAGGGGCGATGATTTAGGGATTTTCAGAGGGGTATTTGGGGGATTTACGAAGTCGAAGACGAGGGCGTGTTTGATTACTAAAGAGCTGGAGGTTGAAGAAGGAGTGAGGTGTCCATTTTGCGGGGGTCGGGTTTGGAGTATGACAGCAGCTCGGCTTGTACCGAGGAGCGCGGCGCGGCGGCTTGGTACGATGGAAAACGGATTGGAGTATTTTGTATGTGTGAATGGGCATTTACATGGAAGTTGTTGGCTTGTGCCGTTATCGTCAGATGAAGATGGTGCCGATCAAGATATTGATGAAGAGGAAGATGATGCCGACGAAGAACAGAGGTATACTGGTTTTGAGTGATTGCTTCATTTTGTATTGAAAATTTTGAATAAAGTTATTTTTGTACAAACATTTCTCAACCAACCAAACACCATTGTACCAAAAAAGTAAATAACTGATTGAATGAATGGATTTTTTTCTCTTTCGGTTCTGTTTTTTTTTTTAAAAAAAATTAATTTAATTTGTCATTTTTAGCGTATTTTAAAAAATCAATAAGTACTTGTCAACACTTAATATTCATTCTCCTCTTTTACTTTTACTTAGGCACACGCATTAAGATTTTATGGCTATTTAGTACATTTATAAACCAATAACTAATTAATTAAATCAATAAACTTTAAAATCAAAACTAATCCATTAATACTCAACTATTGACAAAAGCAGTAAAGCTCTGGACATATACTCAACTCTCTATCATAGTCCTTGCAAAAGATAAAGGGAAAAAGGTTAAAAATAGCTCTGAAGTATTTGAAATAGAGTAGAAATATTCCTTCGTTGCGTTTTGGTTCAAAAATAACCCACCATTAAATTTTTGTCTCAAAAATACCCCACACTCTGGCGGAAACAAAAAAAGGTTAAAAATATCCCCAAACTATCAGAAATGGAGCAAAAATAGCCCCTGGTTAAATTTTGATTCAACAATACCTCTCCCTTAAAGTTTTGCAAAAAAAGTACTCCTTTCTCTAACAGAGATAACACCATGCATATTATATGGACAAAAAAGGCCACATGATCAGTCCACTAAAACCCCATTTAGGGACCCACGAGGTTTTCTCCTCAGATATTAGATTCGAGATTAACCTTTTCATATCAAAAAAGACTGTTATTTCACTTGCAAACGTCTCAAAAAATCGATCTCTGAATGATAACATCGATTCATCCTCACTATAATCGTTGTTTCCTCCTTCAATCAGTTTCTCGAGTTCAATATGATCCAATTCTTCAATTTTTGGGAGCCCATGAAGCTTGTATAAAATTTTAGTGCTTATGTTAGCGCGTAGTGTAACACAATTAATTTAATTTATCATTTTTAAGAGATAATTCAGTTGCAATAATAAATAAAAGTCTTTCTAATATATATAGTAAGAATTTGGAGTACTCAAAGTCTGATAAAAATTAATTTGAAAATGGGTTGAAGTTGAATTTTTAATGAAAGAGGGATATTTTAAATAACAACTTTAAAATTTTAATAGAGGGATATTTTTTAGCCGAAAATCAACGAAGGATATTTTTGCTCTATTTCTAATAGTTAAAAAGTATTTTGGCTCTTTTTTCATTTATGTTAAAACGAGAGGTATTCTTGAGCTAGAAAATTTATTTGGAGGGATATTTTTTAGCCAAAAATATAAACGAAGAGATCTTTTTGAGCAAAAAATATAACGAAGGAGGTATTTTTGAACCAAAACATGACGGAGGAATCTTTCTACTTCATTTTAAATAATTCAAGAGTAATTTTGACCCTTTTTCTAAATATAAATAAAAATGATAGCACGCTAGAATCATCATTGCTCATAAGTCAAAAGACAAGAAAAAGAAAAAGAGAGAAAAGACAAAAAAAAAATAAAGATAACATAGATCAACTTATAATTTATGACGTATAAGTTATAATTTTAAAATTTTAACTTATAATTTTTAATTTTTTATTATTTTAATTTTTAAAAAAATATTTAAAATATTATAAAAATACTTAAAATATATTTTTACATAAAATTACATAAAATATTCAATACAAATCGATTCTAGACAACCAACTCCTCCTATGTGAAACTTTCTATTTCTCAAGATAAAAACACGTAAAAGAAAAGTAATTTGGTTTTCTTTAATCTACAAATTTATCTTCGTTTGTGATTTTTCTAAGATGGAAAAATTCTCCATTGATAAAAATTTAAATGAAAAATTTGACTGATAGAATAAATATGATTAAAAAAATTTAAATAGAAAAATTAAAGAAAGAACTCTAAAATAGACATTAACCCTAATAAAATGAATAATATTTGAAAAAAAAAATCGAATGACCAATTATTTTCTTAACTGTTAAAAAGCAGAAGGGGAAGAGTTGTCTCTGTGGGTACATTTTAACCAATTTTTTTTTTAATTCTTAAATATTTAGTTGTCGGCACCATAAGGATAATACTACTCTCTCCGTTTCAAATTAACTGAATTTGTAAAGTAATATGCACATATTAAGAAAAATATTCAAAGATAAACTTTACACTTTATTTTTCACTATTGCCCTTTATAAAATTATAAATATATAGTGTAATTTATCTCCTAGAAAATATAAAACTTCAATAAATGAATATGGAAAAAAATTCAAATATTCATCTTGAACTTTGAACAATTCAATTATATTCAATTATTTTGAACTTTAAAAAAAACTTCAAAAATTCAATTAATTTGGGAAGGGGGAGTACCAACTTATCTCGTAAGAATTTCACCTTTTATGAAAGAAACACATGTTGCATCGACAATAACAATACGAAAGAAAGGTAGTTCAAATCTTCAATAAATGAATATGAAAAAAATTTTCAAATATTCATCTTGAACTTTGAACAATTCAATTATTTTAAATTTTGAAAAAAACTTTAAAAATTTAATTAATTTGGGACATGAAAAATACCAACTTATCTTGTAAGAATTTTACCTTTTATGAAAGAAACACATGCTGCATCGACAATAACAGTACAAAAGAAAGGTAGTTCAAATCTTAATTTATTACCCACACGAACGTATTGAAAGAGACGCTTGTAAGTATTTCACGAGGGCTCATTTGATATAATATATAAAAATAATGTTAAATAAAGTGTCTTAAATAATACTAAATTGAATTTTTAACTGTGTTAATATATGTGTAATATTTCCTTACATTATTAATATCTAGAAATTGATGATATTATTAATAATATACTGTTTAATACACAATAAAGTATAAACTAATACGAATATTAATTATACATAATATAAAAAAATATACCAAATAAGATATTATTAATATATTTAATTAATGCATATATTAATTTTCTAATACGTTCTGCCAAACGACCTCACTAATTTATTATTTATATTAGAATCTCTACCAAAAGATTTTGACTTCATCCCTAGCCAAACGGCAAGCACCTGTATTTTATTCACAACTCATTAGGCAACAAGAAACCGTGAAACACCAATTATCTATTAATAGTTATCCAATATTAACTTAACACAAGAATTAAGAAGTAGTAAATGATAAAAATAATTTTTTTAAATTATATTTATTTAATAAAAAATTTCTAAATATTAAAAAATAAACAGTATTTAATAATAAAGATTAAACAGATATATAATAATAAATTATTCATTAATTTTATAAATTGAATAAATATTTCAAAATAATATTTTCTTTGTACCATTTTAGTTATTACGATAAGACTTACTACAGTTCTTAAAAAAAATTAATTAAAAATATTATTTGAGTGAGATATGTATTTTTTTATAAATAATTACTTTTATCTATTTATGTGTCTCTTAATTTTAAAAATAATTAATACTAAAAGTAAAATTTTAAAAATAAGTAATTTTTTAAATTATCTAAATTAAATATTATTTAAAAATAATTATTTTTAATATATCACACAATTAAAATAAAATAAAAGGAAGATAATGGCAAATAAAGATCGACGAACAAAGTAATCTTTTTAAAGAAATTTCTGACAAGAATGACCTCCGACAAACAAATGTCAGGAGTGAATCATCTTTTTATTTAAATTTAAGTTATTTTTTCTCAAACTTTTTTTCTCTAATCACATTTATACTTTTTTTATTTTCATAAAAAATTAAAATTTTTGAATTTATTATTTTTCAAAAATATTGATTTTTGATAGATAACCAGTAGATAAATAATTATAACAATAATATTGTAGTATAATAATGTTTTAATAATATTGTAGTATAATAATGTTTTTCTTTTGCGAAAGGAAACACATGTTCCCTCAACATTAGTACGAAAGAAAGGTAATTCAAGATTATGATAATTATTTATTACCCACACGAATGCATGGAAAGAGCGATTCTATATCATCCGGTGTTGATATTTTCATATAAAGGTCTCGATTAATTTAAATTTATATCACGTTAAATTTACTTTAAAAAAATCATTTTGTAATAAAAGTTTTTATCTTTAAAATTTGAATTTGAGCTTTTCGATTAAGAATAATTTTTTTTTTACCCATTCCACCTAAATTTATTATTGATTCTCAACTCATAATTTAATTGATAGTATAGCTGTTTGATGTCTTAGAAAATCAAATGAATCACTGTGATTGTTTTGCCTGGAATGGTTTAACGCGTTGGCAAAATTAAATAAATCAAATGTTATGCGCAACAAAATATTTCTTCATTTTCTATTAAGAGCTTGTTTGACATTTCTGTTAGAAGGTCCAGAAAAAGGTCCAAAAAATTTATATATATATATTTTTTTTAAAAATCAACACGTTTAGCAGATTAATAAAATTACTTTTATATGGTGTAGATGATAAAATTTGCGACGAAAAAATAATAATCAAGAACAAAAATATCGCAATAATTGTAATATTTGATTTCAAGTATGTGAGTATTACAATCTCTATAAATTTTTTAATTTGTCTTTTTAACTATAAATTCAAGGGCTCTTGAACTTGATCTTGAATTTTGAATTTGTTCTTGAGCTTGATTATTTTAAGTTCAAGGGCTTTTAAGGTTGTTCTTGAACTTGAATGCTTGAATTAGTTGAATGTTTGAATTCTTGAACTTGTAAAGAAATTTGTTGTGTTTGATCCAGGAACTCTCTATAGCATTCTGTTAGAATTTTTTATGTCCTTTTTTGAAATATAAAACCCCTTTTATAGTTGTAGAATAGAGCAATTCTAATAGGAAAAACTTTCCTTTAGCAAATCAGATTTAAGTGACCTAACATATTGAACTTTGATGAAGTGGACTTGTCATTTTGACACATAACATGATCCTATTAGCTTTTTTGTTTAGCTTAGCATGATACGTCATTTGACGTATGATACGTCATTTGACGCATGACACATCATTTGACATATGACACCAAGATGTACCTCTAGGATGAAATGATATTGGGCTTATTAAACTAGATTCATCTATGCCTAAATCAATTAACTTGGATTTTTGTTAAATCTGTATTTGTTGAACTTAAATAATTAATCCAATTATACTAAGAAAAAATTACACAAGAGCAAACCTTTAGTACTAAATATCAAAACACAGCTACAATTTTATATTATTACTTTTTATAACTACTGTTTTGTATTTATTTGGCTATAAAATTTTGTGGGTCCCTATACTTTTGTATAAACACGTTCATATTCCCTTTGATCTTTCTCTCTCCAAACATACACTTCATTCCTTTTTTTCTTCAATTGTATCTACCTCCTACAATCACTCCCTGAAATCTCTCAAGAGTTATCATCTTCAACAGGTAAGTTTTTATTTTTTCAAACTCCCTCCCAATTCATCTTGCAATTTCATGATTATTTTTGGTGGTATTTTTTATTTTTCACCAAAAGATTTAATTTTTTTTTCTTTTTATTCAAAACCATCACTTTATAGTTCCAAACCCAAAAATTATGGTCAAACAATCTTCATTCAGGAGAATAACTAGAGGTACACATTTTACATGACAAAGTTATGGAAGATTCACCCTTGTTTTCGCTGGGTATAACTCAAGAATTTTGAATATTACAGGGTCTCTGAAAAAGGCTAGGGATATCGAGGAAAGAAGATCAAAAATTCGAAATGATCCTATTCCACTCCGTATGAGTTCGATGAAAAAGAGAAAGACGGATGAAATATCTGGCAGCAGTGGTGGATTTGAAGAAGATGAAGTTTATGATTCTGACAAATCAGAAGAAAATGACATTGAAGAAGGAAATAATATTTTTTTCTTTTTTTGTGCAATATACTGTGTGCAATATGTTGTGCAAGGGAAATGATATATATTTTATACATAAAATTGATTTTTATACATGCATTCACTCTATTGAAGAATTTTTTTGTTACCCAAGTTATATACTTATACAAAGCATCACAATTGAGATAGATATATATCATAATTTATAGAGATAAGAATGGTCACTGTTCTTTTTTATACTGTGTATGATTTCATTGAAATCACTACACATTTGGCCACTATTCCTTTTATATACTATATACAATGGGTTGTGGAAATAAGAATGATCACTATTTCTTTTTTATACTATGTTTAAATGTATTTGTGCAATTCATATGTATTTGTTTCACTCCTTTCGAAGGATCCTTTTTTAAATTTGACACATAAGTTTATATATTTATACAGAGGATCACAATTGAGATAGATATGTATCTCAATATATAAAGATAAGAATGATCACTGTTCCTTTTTTATATTGTGTATGATTTCATTGAAGTCACTATACATTTCGCCACTGTTCCTTTTTATACTATATATAATGGGTTGTGCAAATAAGAGTGACCATTGTTCTTTTTTATATTGTGTATAAGTGTATTTGTGCAATTAGCAATTGTTCCTTATGTGTATTTGTTCACTCCTTTTGAAGGATCCTTTTTTGAATTTGACATAGAAGTATATATACATTTACAAAAAATCACAATTAAGATACATATACATCACAATTTTTTATACATATTCATTAGTTGCCTGTTGTATACATTTTGAGGTCCTTTTTTGAAGTGTGTGTATATATATATATATATATATATCATTTCTTAACTTGATTCTGCAATATAAATGTATATATTCTATCTATATAGGCATTAAATTACTCTGTTATATACATAGTATTGAGTATAACATTTGTTACAGTTATATAGCTAATCTTTTTTCATCTCCTGCCATCTCATTTTTTTAGGATGTTGAATATATTATCCAAGGAACCCCGTATGTCACACAACGCATGCAACGCTATACAAATAGCAAAGCCATAGACGACATTACAAAATGATTATCCCCAAGTGCGCTTTCGTGAAACTACCTGCTTCATATACCTGCTTGATTTGATAGATGCAGTGTCCAAGCGCAACTCTTCAAGTTTTTCATGCTATATGAACTGAAGGGCAGTTCATCAGATGCATTTCTATTCTACATGAACGGGTATACACTGCGATTCACTATCAGAAAATTTGCACTTATATCCGAGCTCAAATGCGGCGATGCGAATGCGCCAGAGTTTACATTCAACATTGAAGAGCCAAACTGATTGTTATCTCAGTACTTTGAAGGTCACTCAAAGATCACAAAAAGACATCTTGTTCAAAGTTTTAAAGATAAAGTATGAGGCGAAAACGATGATGATGCAGTGAAGTTGGCCAATTCATATTTCCTGCATAACTTCATCAGGTCAGTAGAGCCGACC
>DF358182.1:24705-34713 GCA_000787875.1 Solanum virginianum | reverse complement strand
ATATATGTTAGTTATGCTTGTGCTGAAAATCTGGACAGCTTGTGTCCTAAGGAATGTTGTACACTTTTCTGGTTAATTAAGAGGTTTTTCTCTTCTTAGTTGGCTGTATTATGAAGAAAGACATATGCATTTAACAAAGGTTGGTTTGATAGTGATGTAACCAGGCTTTTTCACTACTGTTACAGTCCACAAATATGGATTTTTGTAGGATATATTAGTTGTACTCTTAAAAGAAATTTGTGAGCTAAAAATTGGGAATTATTGTGTCACAACCTTCACCTGATTTGGGAGTATTTTTAGACTATTGTAATACTGTTTTTATGTGTAAAAAGATGTTGGATATAGTTTGGTTAATGTTGGAATAGGTTTGAAATTATCGGTGTTGAAATGTAGCAAAGGGATGTAACGTTATGCTGCCCATTTGTATGTTATGTAGAATTGTTATGTATTCTGTTTTGTGGGCTGTTATAAGGCTGTTATGACACTAAAATGGACTGCCCATGATATGTATATGATAATGTGTATTAAAAAAATATGTTTAGGGGTGAAAAGGTTAAAAGAACACACTCGGGTTTATGATTTATACACTTGCTGCCCGTGTGTTCTAATTTTATGAGTTTGGGCTGCCAAGATGTATCTATTAGCCGCTAATGCTAGTTTTATCACCTATTATGTTATAGATAAATATTTGGAAAAAGAAAAGGTTGTCTCGAGGTAATAGCGACGTCATATATCAAGGTATATAAGGCTACTTGATTTCGTATTATTTGGCATGAAACATAGATCCCTCCTTAGTACATAAAGGCACTACCAACTCCAACTCAACTATTGATTGCGTCTCAACTCTTTCACATGTTCATATGCTCCCATACATAGTCACCTTCAAATATGCATACATACTTGGATATCAAGATCCAGGAGTTCATTCCACTAAATAAAGTTCATGTGTTGTTCTACCCCTTATGCATTTCATTACTTGTGTAATCTACTCTTGACATTATGGTGTTATCTTTTGTGATTATTTACATGTCATATGTTGTATCCACATTCCTACAGCTCCAATATTATGACCGCCAAAAGAATCATCTTAAAGGTAATTGAAATATAAAGTATATTGCTTTTAGATAGGTGGTAGCCCGAGGGGTGGAAGAATCACCTAGCCAGGGACGATCCTATCACGGGTGGTAGCCCGAGGGGCTAAGTAAGAGCCTAGCCAGGGACGATCCCGATATAATTTACCACTGATCAGTTGGTCATTTATAGTACATTCTAAGCACAGATTTTACAGTAAAGGTAAAGTGATAAAATGAACATAAAGTACATGATCCCACAGTATAACCAAAGGTGGTCTCTTATCCAACACTAGTGCATAGTTTCATTTGAGTTGTTACTTCACATACAGTATTTCCTGCCTTACATACTCAGTATATTATCTCGTACTGACGTCCCTTACGGGGGACCTGTATTTCATGCTGCAGGTACATGTGCTAGTAGATCTCCTCAGTAGGAGTACATGATATCCAGCTGTCGTTACTGAGCTCCAGGTTGCTTCGGAACTTTGTATGTCTAGAGCTTATATTTGCGTATTGTGTAACTGGTCGAGGTGGGGCCTGTCCTGACCCTTATTAGATATTGTTCCTTATCTAGAGACTTTGTGAACTATGTAAATTAAAGTGTGGTCATGTTTTGTACTTTAGACAATGAGGCCCCATCGGCCTAGTCATATGCATTTCATTTTGGGGTTTGTTATTACTGTTTACTTTTTTAAAGGCATGTTGAATGTAGAAATCCCTTATAATACGTATAGAAAACACATAGATACAGGTTGGTTCTCCCGAGCCTCATTGGCAATGGGTGCCGGCCTGCCTCAACGGGACTTGGGGCGTGACAACTTATCAAAGCCAGCCAACTACAAGTACTCCTTCACCCTTACATCAACCTTTTGAATGATTTCCATTAGCCTATCAAACTTCGATTGTGTATATGCTTTGGCCATTACATAAAAGACATTATTCAATTTTTCATGAGACTTTCGGTACCTCTTCTGCACATTACTCTACAAGTGTCATATACAAGTATAATGGGGAACACCATCAGATACTCTAGTAACAGTTTTTATGATGCTGTCATTTCTATCAGAAACTACACACATATTATTTCTTTCACCATAAGCTTCTTTAAAATTTTTGAAAAACCTAGTCCAAGAGGTCATTTTTAGAATCTATAATGCCATACATATAAAAAAAATTTATATCACCATTAAAAAAATTTTAGTCTAAAATAACATATACAAATTATACATACCTGCTCCATCTATTGTACTGGCTGAAACGAATTGTCCATTAAATAGACCCCTAAGATGACTCCCATCAACAACCACAACAGGCCTACAGTGGTCAAATCCTCTGATAAAAGCTTGCAAAGCAATAAAAACATAAAGGAACTCCCCTATCGTCAGTCTTTTTCATCTGTATATGCGTGCCTGGACATGTATAATTAATCATGTATAAATATGCTGGCAATTTGATATATGATCCAAATGGAGTCTCTCGCAACTAATTCAAAGTTTTCTCGTTTGACCTCCACGCCAACATGTAGTTAATATCTACCCCAAGATCCTATATCAATTTTATTTGCATTTGAAAAAATTGAGTATATATACAATATTTTGTAAGCATCCCCGAAATGGCATGCCTAATATGTGAATATTGCTTATTAGCTTTTATTATTAAATTGAGTATAAATTGAAGGCATCATAATACCACTAACCAGATTACTTGTTGCATGCCTTTGTGAGTAAACTCTATCCTTCAACGGACATGTATGATCTATGTTAAACGCTCTAATCTGAAACATACCAGATTTACTAATGACAAAAGCTTTCACCAACCACTCACAGTCATCCGACTTGCAAACAAGTGTATAACTGCACTCGCATTCATCAAATACAATATAATATTAATTTGACAGTCAAATACAACAAGAACAAAAATTGCTTTTGTATAAATTTTCGTCACCTTATCGCATTTGATTTCTTTGACTTGAACTGGAACCTATGTACTATAACATATTTCTCCATAACAGCCTTCAGAGTAGCTTTGTCCATAACCTCACTCTCGCTAATGGCACCTTCACTGTTTTTCAGTCTTTCATACTGCCACAATAAGGTGTCGTACCTTTGCCAGTGATATTTTGAATCAATTTCAACATCATACATATCAACCACACCAATGCTGATAAGTTCAACTCATCCACCATCAGTTCATATGAATCAAAATCATCCAATTCACCCAATGTGTTTGACGCAAGGACAGAAACTGATGGTTATATACAATTTCCACCAACAACAACATTTTCAATTTCTTTCTCTACAATAGTAGCACAAATTGGATACATGTTGAAATCATTAGCAGCTTTCTTCAACAAAACATAAACCCTCACTCTCATATCATTATGAATATGCATTGGCACATTGCTTTGTTCAACTTTGTACTCCATTCGTATCTCGTTCTTAGTAAGATCAACCATGACTGTTTTGCAATCAACATATGCAGTTCCATGTATGTAGAACTCTCCTTAAAAGCAACAGCTTCCAAAGTATAATTAACGTAGCGATTTTCAATGTCCCACCTTTCCGAATGCAAAACCATGATCTCAATTGATCCCATTGATACATACAATACATAGATACACGTCATAAACATATACATATTAATACAATAAAATAAAATTCAATAGCAGACTATAATATAATACAAAAACTCTTTAAGAAATTTTTTATACAAAATTCAGTTGAGTCTTCATAAATTTTACCAAATTATCACCCAAATTTTATTCATTACCAGAATAAACTAACATATACAATTGCATGTAAGTTTTTATTCAGAAAAAGAAACTACATAATTACATCAACCTTACACATTGTGTATAAATTAAGGAAATAAAATAAAATATTCACTGAATACTATAACAAACTACATAAAGCAACCATTTTTTTCATTCAAAATCATCATAACACTGAAATACATAATTATACACTCGAATAGAAGGCAACAACGCAGATATACATGTCTAAATTATTCCTAATTGAAATTAAAATTAAAAACAAAAGAACACACGAACACGAAAAATAAGTAACTTTCACAGAAATTCAAAAGAAAAAAAACACAAAATAATGAATTATATTTCAAATTCACAGAAATTCAATTTATTTTTTAAACCTACAAAAACACACTTGATTTGTATCATACGAGTTCCCCATAAAAGGAAAAAAATTCAATCTGAATAAAAAAAACACAATACTCACCATGATTTCAAAATTATACGTCAAAAATTATTCAATTTTCTTCCCTTCGATTCAGCAATCTGTCATTAGCAATGGTATTTTTTTGGCTGGAGTACTCATTATAGGAAGGAAGACTCAAAATATTCACATTCCTTAAATTTTGGAACGATTTTACCATTTTTATTCTCGTAATTAGTGATAATTTGTTAATTATGATGCAGTAACTTTTCTTTTTGTATAAACGTGTTGCAATATCCATTTTATACACAGTTAAATAATATGATCATAGCTATAAAAAGTAATTTTTGAAACTATAGCTTTTTTTACCTAGTTATTTTAACTAGGTGGCTATTTATGAAAGTTATAGGAAAAATTTTATAAGTAGTATTTATAAGATAATATATTTCAAGTTATGACAACGTTTTTATCTTTTGATTTTTAGCAGTGAAAAATTTCAGCCTTTAACAATTTTTTCATTTTTCGTATTTGTGGGAAAAATAAAAAAAAAAAGAAAAAAATTTAATCAACAATTATTAAACATGACTGATACAATTTTAGGAGAAGATAATTGAAATAAACCTCACTTCCTTTAATCTTTCAAATTAGTTCGCTAATTATGGTCATTTATCTTTCAAAAGAATATTTATTTTTGTTTAGACTGCTTGCCTTTTACAAATCATTTGTTGCTATCAATTTTATTTGCATTTGAAAAAATTGAGTATATATACAATATTTTGTAAGCATCCCCGAAATGGCATGCCTAATATGTGAATATTGCTTATTAGCTTTTATTATTAAATTGAGTATAAATTGAGACTAAAGATTATATACTCATCAGTATAAAAAGTGTATATTTACTGTATTACACGTGATAAATTTTATTAACCTAAAGTTATGTCACTCTATATACTAGATACATATCTGTTTTAGGTAAGAAATCTGACAGATGTGCATATGTTTTGTGTAAAAGTAAAAATATAAACAACAGTTGTTAACCATAACCCCAATGTTTGTGCATATATAAAATGAAACATTACAAGGAATTAAAAATACAATAATATCAATTTTATGCCAACATATCAATCTTGCTAGCTTTAAAAATATTCATGAACTCTAAAATTAACCAACCTACATAATTAATTAGTTATACCACAAAAAAAAAAAACTAAATAAAGTATCAAGCATCTTTAAACATCTCACAAAAACTAATTGAATCTGTCAACATGTCCACTATCTTAAAGTTGATTTTTCTGATCTTGTCCTTGAAAAATTGAAAGTGTCCGAAGCAACTTTTCTCGAAATTCGTGAATCACCGAATCTACTGACAACTGTACCAGTGACCTCACTCTCGCTAATGGCACCTTCACTGTTTTTCAGTCTTTCATACTGCCACAATAAGGTGTCGTACCTTTGCCAGTGATATTTTGAATCAATTTCAACATCATACATATCAACCACACCAATGCTGATAAGTTCGGCAAACACGCAGGTATATAATTCACAGTCACTGTATAGAAGATTTTAAGTTCTTTGTGTGTATCAGTTTTAAACCAAAGATGCACTAATAATAAGCTATAGCTAGATATACCAATTTTATATCAAGTTCTATGTGTATATCAGTTTTAAACCAAGAAAATTGCACTAAGTCACAAGTCATCACTAAATATACCAATTTCATACTATGCTAAAACAGTCTGCATACCACAAAAAAAAAAAATGCAGGAATATGTCCAAAAAAAATTATATAATCACACCAATTATATACGAAAACAACACTAAATATCTCAAAAATGTACAGTAAAAACTTTATACCAACTTCATATAAAAAGCATTCAAACAAAAAGCACCATTGTCGAGTCAAAAAGATGTCTACAATCATATCAATTTTACACAAAAATAAATTTGCATACCGCCGAAAATAAAATACGAGCACAAGTTTGAATAGTATATATTCACACCAATTGTATCCAAAAAATAAATAAAAAAGCACTACGGCTTAATGCCAAGTTCATATAAAAAAGCATTCAAACAAAATACATCATTATTAAGGTACAAAAAGTAAATAAAATTGTTGAGTATTGATTCAAACCTGATATTAAACTATAAAGTATATGGATTATTAACGATTTTATAAAAAAACATTCAAACAAAACTTTTTTTCGAATTTCTATGATAAAAAGTAAGTAAATATATGGAGTCTTAAGGTAAAAAATACTTTTAATATCAGATTTTACCTTCTGTTGCTTGGGAATTCTTGAATCTTCTTTCAATGTTCTACTAGTTTTTTTCTTTGCAGATTTAGAGGACTCCCTCTAAGAATAGTCTTTATCTTTTTTGAAATATTTGACTGTACAAAATTTGAATTCGAATTAGACTCAACAACTAGATCAAGGTGTTCTGCAGAATAAGAATCCATACTTTTCTCTTTTCTTTTCTATCTGTTTCAAGCAGATGAAGTCGATTCTCTCAACAACGAAAGTCTTTTTTCTTGTTCTGGTTTGATGTGAACGAAAGAGAGAAAGATGGGTGCGTGTGAAAGGAAAGAAAAGAAAGAGACATGTGAAAAGAGAAATACACAGAGTTATGTTCGAATAAGGAAAATAAAAAAAATTCCTAAAATCGTGTAATAGCCACTTCTTTCTCTTTCTTATTATAATTAGTTGTATTTTATTTAATATAAAAATAATTTTTAAAATTTAATTGAATACTGTTATAACATGTAATTACTTTGTTAATATTAATAATTATAATAAACTATATTTAAAATTCGTAATATGCACTCTTAAAAGTATATAAAGGGTGATTTTTTCATCATAATATTTATTTAGACTAATATATTTATGAATTTAATATAATATAAATTATTTTTAAATTTATATTTAATACATTTTAAATGATTACAGATGGAACTAGAAGTAATTTTTTTTTTGCAGTTAGGAAGAAATTAAAAATTTTAGTTCTTAAAAAAGGCAAAAGCAAAAATATAAATTATTTTTTTAAGATCAAAATATCATTGTCATGTATATAAATTTACCAATATACGTATCTCTTATATTTATTTACTTTAATGGTAAATTTTTTGTATGTAATTTATGAAATGATTTTAAAATTTATTTTGCTTGATAATTTTAATTATATTTAAGTAAATAAATGAATATTGTAATAAATTAAATATTAGATCCTCCTACATTTAAATAATGAAATTTTCTACAAAAAACTGAAATTTTTAGTAAATCAAATAGTATTAAATTTTTTATAACTAAATAACTAATTATTCTTAAAAAAAAATCCTTTAATATTACCAATTACTCCCTCTGTTCTACTTTTATGTAACACTATTTTTTTTATTCATTCCAAAAAAATTAATCATTTTATCATAATTAAAAATAATAACTTTAAAATTTTCTATTTAAAATTGCACAAATATTTTACATCATAAATTTTTTTGTCAACCTTAAAAATACCACATGTTTGAGAGTCATAAATAAACTTTGCATATCAGACGTTGACACATGAATCTCAAATTGAATACTAATAAATTATATTTTTGATTACAAAAAGAAATAAGTGGCGGTATTGTGTTAACACGAGCAGCATTGATGAAAGTGCATTACGCCCTGCCAAAGGAAGGCTCTGCTTCTTTGCCGCCCTCCCCAATCTTCATCATTCATCAATCACAAACCCTATTTCATTAACAAACTCAATTCTTTTCTTCATTCTTATTCATAATCCAACCTTTTGTTTTGCAAATATTGTTTTGGGAGGACAGAAAGCAACAATCTTGGCCAAAATATTTTCTTGATGATCGGAGACTCTTTCTCAACCCCATCATATTCAAATAAGCAAATCTTCAATTCATAATGGGTCTCTTCTCTGCATTCTGATTTGTTTGATACACCATTTATATATAACAAAATCTATACTTGTTTCGTCTTCTCATTTTCTTATTCCTATGGCTTAAAAAATAATTTCTTTTTGGTAGCCCTCAACACTTCTGTCATGGCTACGTGACTCAACAAATTTATCTTATGATTCTTTTTTTTTTTAAAAAAAATGAGGCGTCATACCCAAAACAGGGATTTTGCTATGTGCATGCTACTGTTTCTGAATAATTTTTGTTATAACTTTGATGCTTCTTTGATTAGATTATTAATTTGAAACTTATTTTGTAGATGAACTTGTGGGTTAGCACAAAAGTAGAGGCTGATTGACAAACGTCCAAAGTGCACCATCATTGTCGCTGGCTGACTGCCAAAGGCGAACTGGAAACTGGATTTACTGTTTCAGCCTCTTAGTTACTACTCTTAAGTTAGTATCCGTCATATATATTTACTCACTATCTTGTGCTTTTCGTTGCTTGTCGTTCTTTCTGTTTCCTTTACTTTCCCTTTTTCCATATCTAGTTTATTCTGCTTATGGATTTTCGAGATGAAGATTTCAGGAAACAACCTCTTTACCTTGTAAGGTGGTGGTAAGGTCTGCGTACATTCTAGGCTCCCCATCACTTGTGGGATTTCACTGGGTATGTTATTGTTTTTTTGTGAAATGAGTTCAAAATTTTAAAGTATTTCTTGTATTTGTACTGATTTTTCACATATATTTATGTTCTGTACTGAAATTACTGGTTCAATGTGCAAACAAGGCTGCATCCCCCATTACACTGATGACAAATTGTTAAACTAAGTTATGAGTTGTTTTGTCTTGTTATGAGAAATACTACAACTGGAAAAACTGTCACTCTTATACATTTCAATTCCGTCATGCATGTTTCTCACTAAGTACCTATTCTAATGGGTCCACACCAATTTTGCCTTCTTATTTGGTCAAGAAAGGCAGGCAATTGTAATTTGCAATTTGCCTTCAACTTTGGTCAAGAAAGGTAGGCAGCTGCAATTTGCAACCTCTTCTCTGATTGGTCAAGAGAAGAGGTGGAGAAATTTCTTCTCTTCTATTTAATAAAAATAGTTTGTGAAGAAAAATAGTGTGAGCGATATTTTAGTGAGGTAAAAAATCAAAAGAGAGTATTTCTTTTGTGTGTGTAGCAGTCTTTGAGAATATTGTACTCGTACCTACACGGTGTAAAAATCTTTACTATAATAATATCAGGTGCTCCTCTTGGCCCGTAGTTTTTCCCCTTATTTAGAAGGGTTTCCACATAAAACTCTTGGTGTCATTATTTTCTCATTTTCACATTTTTTGCCATATTTATTTTGTGTTAGTCCATACTTTTCCCAATAAAATGGTATCAGAGCCGAGGTTCTGTCTGAGTATGCTCTGTGATTGCAGCATAGTATGAACTTTCACATCAGAAAATAATTACTTTGGTTAACAATTTTTTGGGAAAAATAATGGAAGCCAACACTAGTAGAATGGTCACTTTAAATGACACTAATTATACCATTTGGAAGGGAAAAATAGAAGATCTGCTTTACGTAAAAAAATTTTATCAACTAGTCTTTGCTACCAAAAAGCCTGAAAATAAAACAGATGAAGAGTGGAATTTGTTGCATAGATAGGTTTATGGATTTATTAGACAATGGATTGATGATAATATGTTGAACCATATTTCTGGGGAAACACATGCTCGTACCCTATGAGAGCATCTTGAAAGTTTGTATGCTCGGAAGATTGAGAACAATAAAATATTGTTGATAAAGCAGATGTTGAGTTTAAAATATATTGATGGTTCTCCAATGACAGATCACCTAAATAATTTTCAAGTA
>DF358182.1:0-17008 GCA_000787875.1 Solanum virginianum | reverse complement strand
ATTGTAGGGGCATTGATACATAGATGGGGATATTTTGATTCTTTAGTAGTACTTTTTGACTAATATTTCCCCTCAAAGTGCAGCAGCAGTTTTCATTGGACAATGTTGGGTCTTTATATCATGTGTTGTCCTTATCTGTCTTATATGTGTTAGTTTTATCGTACTTACATACTAGCATGCGCTTTTCGTTATTAGCCGCTATTTCTATTGCCTTTTCTTTTCCTTTCCTTTTTCCATATCTAGTTTATTCTGCTTATGGGTTTTTGAGATGAGGGTTCTCAGGAAATAGCCTGTGGTAAGGTTTGCGTATATCCTGAACTTCCTCAAACCCAACTTGTGGGATTACACTGGGTATGTTGTTGTTGTTGTCGAATGTTCAATGAAAGCTGTAACTGCAGATGAATTACATTGAGTGATCTATTATAGGGCTACATTATGTGTGTTAAGTATATGAGGCATCAAGAGTTAGGATTATTTGACTTTAGATTATTCTTGAAGGAGGCATCAAGAGTTTGAATTATTCAAGTGACTTTAGATTATTCTTGAAGAAGTCTGACCATGTTTATAGGAAATTACTTATTACATACTTCTCTGTATTTGATATGAAAGGATAGGATTTCTTGGTTTAATGATTATATACTCTGTAAGCATTTCTTCTTGTGTCTTAATTATATGCACCAGTCTGTTTAATTTCTTCCTTTATATTCAGAATTCCAAAAACAGTTGGTGTAGCTATTCCGTTGAAGGCTACCTTCTTCATTACCTATATAATGGTTGATGGTTGGGCTGGAATTGCTGCAGAGATTCTTAGATTGGTTCCTTTCATTATTTTTCATCTTAAGAATACTTTTCTGGTAAAGACAGATCAGGATAAAGAGCAGGCTACAGATCCCGGTTCGTTGAATTTTTCTGTATCAGAACCTCGCCTACAACTATATTTCCTACTAGGCCTTGTGTATTCAGTAGTCACACCTATACTCTTGCCTTTCATCATTGTCTTCTTCGCATTCGCTTTTATGGTTTTTCGCCATCAGGTATGTTCACTATTCCTTTTTGTAACAGATGTTAGATATTTTGCTATGAAGGTACTTACGATATATGTGATACATGCATAAAAGAAATGAACCTAAAGAAGTCTAGTGTTCTCGAAGAAGTACATTTCAGTATGTAGATCACCCATGAAGCAATTATGGAGTGCGTTGTTTGTATTTTTAGTGTGAAACAAACTAACAACATTCATTCTGAACATTCACCCTTCTCTTGAACCTTTTCTTTTTTTAAACTTGTTCCTGCTTTATATTTGTCGTAACAACACTTGTTCACAATCTCATCATAGCCTGGAATGCCGTCACTTTCAAAATTCATCATCACTGCTGCAAGTGCTTCGACACCCAATCTTTCTTCAATAGGAACTGCTGTTAAAGAGATGTGATCCCTTTACTTATCCGTGTCTAATAACACACTATTTGATTAAACGAATCCAGTTAACTACCGTTGGAGGCCAGGAACTGTTTTATTGTATTAGCAGATTTATTTCCAAAAACCTGAACAAGTAGCAGATGTAAGTAGTGTCAAGAATCCAGCTTCTCCTCATCCGACTGATGCAGGACTGGACACCTGCCTCACGCCCAGGTCTAGACATCTAGAGTGTGGACAATTTAATATGGGGCCCAACATTGGGTTAATCATAAATAGGGATGGACATGATTCTGATATCATATTAGAGAGTCCAAACTCCTCGTTACACAATTCAATAATGTCTTTCTCCTATATTCTCGCATGGATTTTGAGTCTTACTCAGCCCACAAACTAGTTCATGAAGGGAGGATTGACCACATATGAGGAGATCAAGGACCTCTAATTCCACCAGTGTTGGACTTTAACACTACTGCATGCTCAAGATTGGCCATTTGAAACGTGGGCAATATATGACAGCAGGCCAACATTGTAAACAATGAATTGTGGATGGGTCTGACTAGAAATGGATCTTGGGCCTAACTCAACCCCCAAAGCTAGCTCATGAGGAGGGGAGATTTGCCTAAGTACATGTAAGGAGACCAAAGACCTCTAATCCCACTGCTGTGGGACTTTAACAAGAAGTACCTGCTAAAAGAATAGCAGGCCTACAGAGGGAGAAAATAAAGGATCACTATAAAGCAAAAAAGATTTAATGAAAAAAAACTCATAATTACTTTAGGCTCAAGAATAAGCAGTACTTCATCACCATATCATATACATATATATGGCACGTAAATTGCTACTCAGCTCTGCAAGTCGCCGGTTAGAAGTTAAATGATGTTTTTCACGCTTATATTGTGCTACTTTACCTTGCTTTCCCTTGAAAATGTCAGCTTTTATCCATTTCATGCAAGTTGAACCATATTTTAGATGGTGCAGTTTAGTAGGCATCTTGAACTTCAACATCTAATATTTGCTGTTTCTAGTCCCTAGTTCTCCATCAAATGGTGAGACACTGAAATTTGCTCTTTCCTCTAGATCATTAATGTGTACAATCAGAAGTATGAGAGTGGTGCATCATTTTGGCCCGATGTGCATCGTCGTATACTTGTAGGTTTGGTGATATCCCAGCTTCTATTGCTGGGTCTGCTGAGCACCAAAAATATTCCCAGATCAACACCTGTAATGATTGCACTTCCAGTTTTGACAATCTGGTTCCATATATTCTGCAAGGGCCGATATGAGTCGGCATTTGTAAAATTCCCCTTGCAGGTTAGTGTTCGGTACCTACTGCAACACGTTATAAGTGAGGACTACAAGTTTGTAAATACGGAAAAAAAGCCACATTCACAAGAGGATAATCATTATATCGTCTATTATACTGCCACTGTGCTGGTTTGAGTGCTAATAGGAAGGAATTCAATCTTTACACATACTTTTTAGATCTTCCTCTGAATGTTAATTTAGCATGCTTTTCGACTAAGGCTAAGATTGTTGTGTGTTTGGTGCAGGATGCAATGGTGAAGGATACACTAGAAAGGGCAACAGAACCAACACTTAATTTGAAAGCATATCTCAAGGATGCTTATGTCCACCCAGTTTTTAAAGGTGTGGAGTTGGACAGACCAATGGCACTTGACGATGAGGAGAATAATCCACTTGTTCCTACCAAGAGATCACGTAGGAGTAGTAAGTCTCATTCTGAAGAGGGCGTCTGAGACACAGGCTTGTAGATTCAGTTGGCAGATAGAAAGAAACTTAAAAGGAAGTGGTTACTATTCTTTAGTCTGTTTTCCCCACTATAGCTTGTGTTGGGATATCTGCAGTAGAGCATTAAACAATCAGAATGCACAACTCAAACGCTCAAGGATGATGATATTTCAGCTGAAAGAAAGAGTTCTTTAATTTGTTCATACTATCTGATGTTTGTGTGCAGAGTCCAATGTGCAACTGTAATATCTAAGCAATCAAAGTATAAAGTGAAGGTCCCTATAATAAGTTCCATAAACATAATAAATTATGGAAACAACCTCTGCCTTGAGAGGTAAGGTCCGCCTATACCCTCCCGATCCTATTTTACGGGATTACACTGTATTAAATTGTGGAAAAAGCCCCATGAGCCAACAAACATATCCAGTGAAATTTCATAAGTGGAGTGTGGAGAGGGTAAAATGTACACAGAACTTACCACTACCTCATAGAGATAGAGAGTTTATTTTCAGAAGACTCTCATCTCGAGGAAGGAAGTAAATGATTTTAATAATTAAACTGGTTTAGGATCCGTTCGGGTCAAGTAGGTGGATTTTATTGATTTAATTAAGCTATATTCTACTATATTATAAGAGGGAGTTAAAGCGGCTGAAGCAGACAGCAGGTCGACATGCATGTTTGAGCTACTTGCTTCTTCTAATACATTATGCGAAACTCATAAAAATATTTCGGGGATTTTTTAATTGAATCTATTTAAAGCAGCTGCTTTGAGCTGCCTGCTTCTTCTTATATATTATGGGGAACCCATAAAATTATTTTGGGGATTTTTTAATCGAATCTATTTAAAGCAGTTGCTTAGTGATTTTATAATATTACTATTAACAATTAATTTTCACAATTGAATGGCCCATAAAAATATTTCAAAGAATTTTTAATTCAATTTATTTAAAGCAGTTGCTTATTAATTTTGCGATATTGCCCCTCATAAATAATTTCCCAACTACTTCAATTGTTCAGTTATTTTAAATTAATGGAACTGACAAAAATATTTCAGGGGTTTCTTAATTTAATCTTTTCAAAGCAACTGCTTAGTAATTTTATAATATTATTCCCAACAACTAATGTTCACAATTGGGGGGCCCATAAAAATATTTTGACGAATTTTCAATTTAATCTATGTAAAACAGCTGCTTAGTGATTTTACGATATTGCCAATGAAATTGAGATAAAAGTTATAATTTATTTTAGAGTGAAAGTTCAAAATAGTAGTTGCTTAGTGATCTTACGATATTGCCAATGAAATTAGGATAAAAGTTATAATTTATTTTAGAGTGAAAGTTCAAAATAGTAGTTGCTTAGTGATCTTACGATATTGCCAATGAAATTAGGATAAAAGTTATAATTTATTTTAGAGTAAAAATTTAAAATTATTTAATCATTAAACTAAAAATTCATCAATATTAATAATATATATTTATTGAATATTTATTTTGCATTTAATAAAATGATTAAATAATATTTAATTATATCATCAAAACTAACTTTATAAATAATTATTGAATCCGTGCATTGCACGAAATTTGATATCTAGTGTGTATATATATATATATATATATGATTTGGGTGATTCAAATGGTTCCTCAATTTGAATATTTTGCTGTGAGATATTTAAGTTTTCTAAGTTATGCTCATGTGACCTCGTTTGATAGGATAAGGAGTTCAAGCAAAATGAAAGATGCCAAATAAATCAAACTGACATTTTCCTTGATACTAACTTAAAAAAAAAAAAACACATAAATTAAAATTAAAAAAAAAAACATTTCTTTTTTGTTGAAATTAATAGTAGTAAATATCTTTTTTCATAAATATATTACTATGCCAGATATTTCACTAATCAATAAGCAATTGGGTCCAGGGAAGAAAAAGAATTAATTATGCGATGGTCTGATTTTTAATTTTTATTCTTCAAATAAATTGATTTTTAATTTTCCTCCTTAACTACAAAATTTATGCAGCAATACATACGTTTTCTAAAAATAATAAAATATTATCCTCAATTTCATTTTATGTGGCATCATTTAAGTCGGCATGATATTTAAAAAGAAAGACTTTTTAAACTTATGATCTAAAATCATTCATAGATTTTTATTTGGTTGAAAATTATTTCATTAAGGGTAAAAGGAGAATTTTAATATTAAATTATTTTTAGTTCTAGTGAGATAATATTCTGTTTAGGACCGACAAAAAAAAAGAAAGAGTGCCACATTTTTGGAGGGGAGGGAGTATAATAAAAAATATTTATTTATATTTCTGCAAAAGTTAATGGGATAATTTCAAATATAGACCTAGAAAAGCTAATTAATTTACAACAAATATAACTCATGTTTTATTTACATAAAAAAAATAACCTCAAATCAGTGAAACTATACATAACTATACAATATAACTTGTCAAAAGTTATAGAAATTATACACTAAATATACAATATATATTACTTATATATGAATTATACACTAAATATACATTATGATATACAATATCTACTGACTTATACATACTTATATAATAAAAATTATTTTTTTATAATTATTTTTATTGAAGTGTCCCTAAATATAATAATCTGAAAATTAATTAATATGGCTGGTGGACAAATGAGCAGAAAAGAAGGTGCAAAAGTGCAAATGAGAGAATAGAGAACAAAGAAGTTGGTACTGCTTTCTCTCTCCTGCACCAAAATCCTCCCATCTGTTTCTCTGACTGAATTCTAATGGGTATGTTCTCTTTTTCTCTCTCTTTATATTCTTTCTTCTTACTTTAATTTCTGCTTCGACTAGATTTCCAATGATTTTTTTAGAGTAAATTAGTAGATTTTAGTGTTTTGTTGGCTCTCATTTCTTAATAAAAAATCACTGTCATTGTACAAATTCCTCTTGATAATACCTTGAAGTCGTCATTGATTGATAATATATGTTGTGATAGGAAATCATGATGTCAAATTTGAATTTCATAACTTGTATTTCAAATCTCAGTTTTTGAGACGAGGGTCCAGGAAACAGCCTCTCACAACCCTTATGACACAGAGGCAACGGTAAGTTCTGCGTATCCACTTGCGGGATTCAACTAGTATGTTGTTATTATTGTATTTCAAATCCCAAAAGTTGTAAAAACTATTAATCTTTTTTTCCTATTTTTATACAATCGCACCGAATGAGCAAACTGTAGTTCATAAATAATATATTAGAAGATTTTAAGGCGCTGCTTGGTAAATGATATATCTACATGCTCTTTTTATAAATGTATGTTTGTCTTTACAAACTTTCAAATATATATAATTTTATAAAGATCCACTCGTAAATAATTGTATTTAGTAACTAATTATTCTTTAATATAATCCTTTCATGTGGTACACACAATCTCTTCACGCTGTTCATGAGTTTTCTTCTTCTTTTTTTCAAAATTTAAAACGATGGGTCCTTTATATATATTTATATAAAGTGTAAACTTATGTTTCATAATTGAGATCATGATTTTGGAATCCCATATCATGCTTTTCAGAGAATTTGAGATTTGAAATCATTAACTCAAATCACATGTCCAAACGCAAGAATCAATTTTTCAGATAATCTCCCCAAATATCTTTTGATAATATTTGATTAAAATGTGTGGTTCATAAAATAAAAGTATTTCATAAAATGCAAACCAAAACCAATCCAGACTTGCATCAAGAATATTACATGATCCTTTTGATGTTGTAATTGTTGGGAAAAATCAGATAATTTTTCCACAAAATAACAAAAGACCCAACAAAATATTGAATAAAAAAGATCAGAGATTTGATAACGGAGTTCAGCTAATTTGGAGACCACCTAAATGGACTATTTATATTAATAGGAGAGAAGAAAATATAAATGTTTGGGATGATTACAAATGGAGGAGGAGGACACCATCCAAATGGACTATTTATATTATAGGAGAGAAGATAATACAAATTATTTGGGATGTTTACAAATGGAGGAGGAGGAGTTAATTTATAATTCCCAAACCTCCTTCCCAAAACATAAAGTTTAGATGTGGGAGAAATTTAAGCCAAAAAATCAACAGTATCAACGTTTATGCAATGGTAAATATGTATCCAACTTTTCAAAATATTTTGAGGACGTCTGGATATATTATTTCCTTATTCATGAGTAGAAATGATTGTTGTCCTGTTTATATCATATTGGAACTTAATATTATGATCGTTATTCTCATTATTACTTTCTACGTTCAAGGAAAAATTCATTAATGAGTAACGTAAATCATAACTTTATAAGTTAAAGAATCAACATTTTCGCCTGTGGAATTTAGAACTGATGAATGTTGAAAAGTGAATCAAACAACTCAAGTCTCTGTATGCTATAGACAGAAACAAGGAATTTTCTTGACGATTCAGCATGAAATGCATGCTATAGAACAAATTTTCTCACTCATTTCCCTCTGAACCAACTCACCAGGAAAATGCATGGTGGAAAATAGATTCTCAACGAAATAATGGGAAGCTTCCTAATTTTTCAATATGAAGCATTTATTATTTTTTTATCTTTCACATTTATTCAATCAACATATAGGTGAGAATAACCATTGAACATTTTACATAGGAAAATCAATAGGAAAATGGTATTTCATTTTCTTTCTAAGATATTTTACAAGTGTAAAACACTTCTACACGGTTCTGGAAGCTTCTAGGCTGCACTAGGCCCTTCTTCAATCTTTTGCATGCTTCTATAGTGTTTCGGGGCCTTTCGAAATCTTTCAGAACCTTCCGGGGCCTTCTAGAACCTTTCGGAGCCTTCCTGAATCTTTCGGAGCCTTTCGGAGTAATCAAATAGGCTAGTGATGATTTTTAACACTCCTCCTTAATACTAGCCCCCATTCGTCGTACCATGTTGAGTTGACATCGAAAGTCCTCAAACTTGCTAGCGCTAGTAGGACTCGTACGGTTGTGATCTTTGCCATTGGACTAAATGTTTCATTGTAGTCCAGTCCGTATTGTTGAGAGAACCATAAAGCTACTAAGCGCATCTTGTATCTCTTGATTGATCTTCCACAGTGACTGCATTGGTATACTTAGGATTTGGCTTCGGAATTCTTTCTGACTGTCTAGGTTGTGGAGGTGGTGTTTCACTTTCACCAGCTTTGCTTGGTTGAGTCGCATCTCGCTCGCCAATATCAACATAGCTTGGATCTTTAGGCGGGTTAACATTTGACCAAATTTGTATAGTTTTCTCTCCCATCTTCTTTGGTTGAGTTGCATCTCGCTCGCCAACATCAACATAGCTTGGATCTTCAGGCGGGTTAATATTTGACCAATTTTGTGTAGTTTGCTCCCCCATCTTCTGTTGTAAAATTTCTTCAATAAGATTTGAGTCTGGTAAGGCTTTCTTCTCTAGAGATCACCACGAAGATGCTTTATCAAACATTACATCTCGTGACGTATAACATCTTCTAGTTGTTGGATCACAACATCTCCACCCTTTTCTTTGATTGTCATATCCAACAAAGATGCATGTGATTGCTTCGTATAACATCTTCCAGTTGTTGGATCACAACATCTCCACCCTTTCCTTTGATTGTCATATCCAACAAAGATGCATGTGACTGCTTTCTTATCGAACTTTCTATGTAGATGACTAGGCACAAATACGTAGCAAACGCAACCAAATCCTTGTAAGTAGGACATCCAAATACTCGAAAGTAACTAACTATAGGTTTCACATCCCATAGTGCTTCAAAAAGTGAGATGAAACCTAACCTTGGTTGGGGAAGTTTGTTGATCATATGAGCAGCAGTTCTCATGGCTTCAGCCCAAAATCTTCCTGGGACATTCTTCGCGTGTAGCATGCTTCGATAAATTTCTGCAAGATGTCAATTTTTTCTCTCTGCGACACCATTTTGGTGCGGAGTATTGGCACATACAAAATCTCGAGTAGTCATCGATGAACGTCACCATGTACCGCATCCCGCTGATTGATGCTTGCTTGACTGGACCGAACACATCAGAGTGTATCAATTCTAATGGTTTCTTTGCTCTAAACTTTGACCCCTTGTATGGTAATTGATGAGCTTTACCATACTGGCATCCAGCGCAAACAACATCTGTTTTGACTTCAAGTTGAGGTAGGCCTTCGAGCATGGATTTCTCTATTATGACCTTTAACTTGTGATAGCCAATGTGTCCCAGCCTTGCATGCTATAAATCTGCTATATCATTTTTACGAGTCTTATCTACATAGGCAGACTCTGCCGATAACACATAGACAGACTCCACTCTTCTTCCTTCTGTTGTTAGCTTTCCCTAGATTTTAACATCTCGATATACTTTCACATCTTGTGGCCCAAACAAAACGTAGTTGTCGGATCTTGTTAGTTCTGACACCGATAACAAGTTCTTCATCATGCCTGGTACATGAAAGACATTGTGTAGTGACAGTGTCTCAGATTTATTACCAGAAAGGATGGTTGTGCTTCCAATTTGAGCAATTGGAAATTGCGAGTTGTTGGCTATAACTACCACGCAACTCCCTTTATATTCCTTCTTATCTTGCAATTTCTTCTCATCGCCAGTCATGTGGTTTTGAGCATCCTGAATCAATGATCCAGTCTTCTTCATAATCGATTTGCTCTCTTGTCATCGCCATAAGTGCTAGCGCATTTTCTTCTATGGCACATAGTGCTTTAGTATTCCATTCTTCCTCCATTTTCTTTTTAGAAGTAGCTGAATTGCTCTGGATGGACCTTTTCTTGGATCTTAAAGTTGCCCCAACTTTTGCTTGTGTAGAGCGCCTCATCTTCTCCCTTCAGCGTGAGGCCTCCCATTTGCCTAGCCATCGCTTCTTTTACAGCTAGCAAGTTCTCAAACTCTACAAGTGATGGTTGAGTGGGCCATCCTTGTACAGCAAGAATAAAACTTCTATATTCTGATCTCAACCCGTGAATGATAATCCTCTTTATTCGAGCTTCTCCAATGACGAACATTGGATATAATTTAGCAATCTCACGACATATTGACTTGACTTTATGGAAATACTGAGCAATCGTCAAGTCACCTTGTGAGATTGACAAAAGCTCATTCTCTAGAAGTTGTAGCCTTGAATAATTCTTCTTTGAGAAAAGCATCACGAACGTGTCCCATGCATCTTTCGGTATCTTGTTGTCCCGAATATGACTCACTCCCTAACAATCTCAAGAAATCGTTTTTGATGTGGAAGATCAGTCACAGCTGCAACCACAGAGCATACTAAAACTTTCAAGAGATCAAATATACTAACTCACAACCCGGGATCTGATACCAAATTTTTGAACAAGACGCTTTTGTGAAGAGTACTTAAACTTTTTATTAGACCACTCAAGGAGAAAGCTTATAGAAGACTTGTTTTTGACTTACTTGGTTTCTAAATGAAAACTAGGGAGGGGCATTTATACTAAGACAACTCCTCAATGGATAACTAGGATCAATTCTATCCTATGGCTAGGATTGATCCTCTAGACTCTTCCTAAGAAATTATCTAGGATATTTTACGAGTGCAAGACACTTCTACATGGTTCTAGAAGCTTCTAGGCTGCATTAGGCCCTTCTTCAATCTTCTGCATGCTTTTATAGTGTTTCGGGGCCTTCCAAAACCTTCCGGGGCCTTCCAGAACCTTCTGGAGCCTTCCAGAGTAATCGAATAGGCTAGTGATGATTTTTAACATGACCGTCATCCCTTCTTCATAAATTCAGTCCAAATTAAATTTCTCATGGTCTTTGTTCCTTCATTGTGTTGCTGATATTGAACTAAGTCTCTTGAAGCATTATAGCTCCTTTATGTTACACCACGCTGCTCCTTTCTCAAACTTCATAGAATATTAAAAGAAAAAAACTCCCTAACTCTATTTCATTTTATGTATTAGCCTTTTTTTCAATTTATCTAAAAAAAAATGTCATCTTACTCTAATAAAAAAATAATTTAATTTTAAAATTTCTCTTTTATCCTTAATAAATTGATTCTCAGGCATACAAATTTATAAGAATTATTTTAGACCACAAGTTCGAAACGTTTTTTCTTCTTCTTAAATATCGTGTCAAATCAAAGGGTGCCTCATAAAATGAGACAGAGAAAGTAAAATGAATCTACTAAAGTCGGTCAAAGTATGATACCCCATAACTCTATCCTCACAAGTGCCCATGTTTCAAGCCTCACTTTTATATGTGAGAAAGGTATTAGGATCATAAGAGACCTCTAGTACTTAGTCGAGTTCAAAACTTAGCTATAAAATGAGTTTGTAGCTTTAGATTAGGCAAGGGTCAACTTTAAATGACCATAACTCTTAGTACACAAAGAATTAGAAGTCCCTTGATATTCCAAATGAAAATTGTTTGAATTAGCTTTTCAATGCAACTAGTTTCACCTCATTTGGTGCTCGGAGTCAAAAGTTATGATTGTTTTACTGTGGACTGTCAGTGCAAGCACCCAGTTACGGGCCGTAAATCAAAGTACGACCCGTATTGGTATGTCATAGAAAAAGTCAGAGAACTTCAATTTTCAGCCCCAGACTTTACGGACCCGTCAACGGGTCATAGAACCCTCTACGAGTCGTAGAAGGGGGCTCATAGAGAATTCTAGAGACCTTGAAAATTGACCAATAACTTATGAAAGGTCCCCTACGAGTTGTAGAAGCTTCTACGGGTCATAGAGGGTCCCGTAGGTGACCCGACCAGCGATTTTAAAGAGGGATATTTTTTACTTTTCTCACCCTTTTAAGCCTAAATTTGTCAGTTTTCACCTAATTAAACCCCTAGAACGTACTAATTCATATCATCAACTTCAAACCTTCCAAAAACTCAAAATGTAGATTCAAGAGGCGAAGCAAGGGCTTTCAAGGTACTAATTCATATCTTTAACGTCAAAACCTTCCAAGAACTCAAAACATAGTTTTAAAGGGGCAAAAGCTAGAGCTCTCAGGAATCTTCTTCAATTCTTCCAAGAAACTAATTTCCAAGGTATGTTAGGCCCTCCAAAAGTTGTCATACATATCTTTTAGTATCTTTGACTACAAATCTCTACCCAAGATCAAACTCATGAGTTAAGATCAATTTTTCTTTATTATCAGTCGATTTCATCAAAATACTTGTTCATGCATTTTTCTTGATAAAAATCATGATTTCTGTTGATTTTAGTACTAAGTTAAACTATTGAGACAAGATTTACTGCTATGGTTACATTTATGAGAACCCTATATCTATTTCATGTATATTTTAATGTAAAAGGTAGTTTTGCAAATCATCGTTCAAAAATAATGACATGGATGAGTTTTTTCCTTAACAACAATAACATATTTTAATTCATGGTTTGAGTTGAGTTTTAAAAGTACTTGAAGCTTTGGTAATTGCAAAATACCTAAGTAGCTAAGATTATGTTGAAATACCTGGTATTGATACAACTTTCAGAAACAAAGAAAAGAGTCAAATTGAGAAAAGTTAAGAAAAGCTAAAGTTGGGCAAAGTCCCAAAAAGAAGAAAGTAATACTTTGAGCAAGAATACTCTTTTAAATATGAGCATCATAAAAGCTATTATGGGAGTAGTATTGAGCACCGATATGAGTGAGAGTAATAATAACTTGAAGTCATACACTACGTAGCTAGCATAGGATAGGATTGTACCCAAAAGTACAACTCATCATTGCCATTGAGATGACCTAGTTTTGATATGGATCCATTCCCCTACTTTTCGTTCCTTACTCTGGCAAAGTATGGGACAATTCTGGCAGCATGGACAAGACAATGTATTATCACGAAGCTCATAGTGGTGGTTGTCGGTTAGAGAAACTTATCAAGTCAAAGCAACTTAGTTTCTACATATATACTTTCAACATATGTTCTATATTCAGCATGTACTGTATTTATTACTTATGCTATCTATGTTTTAGTTACTTTAAGCGTAGTGCTTTATCGTGAGTTTTCGTTTTGGCTACTTTACATACCGTACATTTCACGTACTGACGTCATTTGGACCTGCATCGTTTTATGATATACATAGGTGACAAAGTCCCTCAGTAGACGTTCCGTTGAGGACCAGAATTTCCATCTAGCTATTGGTGGGACCTCTTACTAGCCTGAGGCTTTGGAGTCATTGTCTATGCTTTCTTTCTTAGCATTTATTTTCAGTAGTTAGTCAGATTATTCTAGATAGAGGTTCCATGGACTGTACATTAAGAGTTTCAGATCTATTTTAAGTTGTTGTTGAGACATTTTTACTATTCAGTTTATTCAAATATTTCAGTATTCTTAGCTTATTATATTAAAGCCTTTCCTTTATTATTTGATTCTTTAGCTGTGTATAGTAGCCAGGCCAAGTGATTCGTTCTGGGCCAGAAATAGTTCTGGGTGTCGACCACGCCCAGGTTGTGAACTCAGGGCGTGACACAAAGTGTCATATTGAGGAATGGATTTTGTGGATGAGTTAGATCCAAATATCAAAGCATCCACTCCTATCTGGTCTTGTAAATGAGCTAAAAATATATTGGTTGGAAAATAGGCTATTGATATCCTCATATAGGCTTGGGCAAAGCTCTCTGCATCAGCAATACGATCCCTTTTATGGGACAAACTTTAATAAAGGGTTTAAGTCATCATAGGCATTGCTTGGTTGATTTAATCAGGAAATAATAAGAAAACCTTTCAACATAATAAGAGCTCAGGTAAAAAGGTATTACACTACTTGAGACTTTTTTTAGTACTGTTGGAACTATATTGGTATTAGGTAAACTGAATAGATTTGTATTTTCTGCTAATTTTATCAAATACAAGAAAATATAAAGTAAAAAAATATTTTCCCAGAAAAGAGTTTTCGTCAAAAAGATTTTTCTTCCCTCCCCACTCAACCACTGAATTTATGCCTTTTTGAAAGAAAAAAAAAACACCTCTTAGAAGACCTAGTAAATCAGAGTCTCTTGACTCTGGAATATTTATAATCACTAATTTTCCATGCATTGCTCTTTTATATGACACTAAACAATATGGGACAAACTTTAATAAAGTGACCACTAAAGATGTGACGCAAACTTTAATAAAGTGATGTGGCACAGTGGACAGAATTATTTTGTGGATTCGAATTTTAGATATAGAAAACTTTTTTGTAGGAAGCGTAATAAAAAAAGACTAATAAAGTGATTAAGCCATCGGCTGTGGAAAATTTTCAACCCGTTATCTACGGCAACCTTTTATCCCTATTTAATTAGGGAAAAAATTCAAATATGTTATCAAACTTTATTCGTTTATTTCATTCGTTAAAATTTGGCTTAAATATGTTATTGCTGTTAAGAAAAAAACTCATCAATATCGTTATCTTTTAACAATGTTTTTGAAAAATCACCTTTTACACGTGATATATTTTAATGTAAAAGGTAGTTTTGCAAATCATCGTTCAAAAATAATGACATGGATGAGTTTTTTCCTTAACAACAATAACATATTTTAACCAATTTCTTTTTAATGAATAACATAAATAAATCTTTTGTTAAAGTTTGACAGCATATTTTGAGTTTTTTTCCTTTTAATTTATAGCTATTACTCTGGTCCTTAATACTAGCAACTTTTTCATATATACATATATAGCTTAACACTTTGTTGCTTATTTTATCTGCACTTGTAATACTACTAGCAGTATCATGGAGAAAGTCTACTCTTTCTTTCTTTCACTACTAATCTTGCAGCTCTACTTCTTAGAGACATGCATCGCCACGATTAACCTAAACACTGATCAGTCAGTTCTACTTTCCTTGAAATCCACTTTTACTCTAAACTCTTCTCATCCCTTAACCCATAATTGGTCTTCTCAGGCTTCAGTTTGTGATTGGATTGGAGTCACTTGCGGCTCTCGCCACCGTAGAGTGAGAGCACTAAACTTATCCAACTTGAACATCCTTGGAAACATTCCGCCACAGCTGGGAAACCTCTCGTTTCTCGTTTCACTCGATCTAAGCAGTAATAATTTCCAAGGAGACCTCCCTCAAGATTTGTCTCGACTACGTCGATTGAAGGTGATGAATCTCCGAAACAATAACTTCAGTGGAGAGATTCCCACAAATTTTGGTAACCTTCAGAGGCTAGAGAAGTTGGATTTAGTCCGTAACCAACTTACTGGCTCAATTCCATTCTCCATTTTCAACATTTCCTCGTTGGAATTTTTGGGTCTCACATATAATCAATTGTCAGGGAGTCTTCCTATAGATATATGTCGGCATCTTCGAAAAATAAAGAGCATTTCAATCATTTCCAACCATTTGAGTGGTCAAATTCCAACAGGTTTATCGAACTGCACACAACTGTATGACTTGTCATTGTCATACAATAACTTGAGTGGGACAATTCCACCAGAAATTGTAAACTTGGAGAGCCTTCAGTTTTTAAACCTTGGGGGAAACAACTTGCAAGGTACATGCTTCAGACTTTCAATAACATCCTACTTTGCATATCTAATCCCACAAAATTTAAAGAGTACTTTGATACATAATTAACTCTTTAATTTAACATTATAAATTAAAATTTTTTCTTATTTTCTTAAATTAGTGTTTAGTCCATAGTTGGATCGGCAAATCATTGGTGATTTGCCTTGCTTGGCTTCACTCATATATGAATATACTATTAGGAGAATACAAACCGAATAAAACCAAAAGACCAAAAGCTTTGAAACTTGGGAGGAATGTTAACGATTAAACAAATATTAACTACTTTAACGGGGAGTAATTTTATTATGAAGCAGTTTAAAGCAAATATTAAATGTTAGTAAAATTTAGTAGAGAGTAAGTTTAGTTTTAGACGAGGGGTTGTTTGGTTGTTCAACTTCTCAGGTATTTCTCTAATTTGACTCTACACTTTGAAATTTTTTCATTTTTAAATGAGGACCGTCTCAATCATGAGGCCATAGAGCCTCAGTTTCTCCCAAATATATATATAGTTAAAAGATCGAGTTCCAAGTATGAAAATTTTGAAAAGGATTTTTCGAATAGAAAATATAATAAATTTAGTGATTATTATAATAATTGAGAAATCAAATAATGTTTAGTTAATTGTAGCATCATTTTTTGTATGGTTATCTTTTGTTGTCTCATTTAATATTTACTAGTCCTAGACACGTGCGTTGCACGTATATCCTATGTTAATTCGTTTGTTTGAATAATAAATATACATTCTATAAAATTTAGTACTATAATGAGTAATACAAAAAGCAACTATGGAAATTACGAGTGCATTTTATACAATAATCTGTGTTTAAAGTTGTAAAGGTGCTATCTTTATAGGTGTGTTGTTCTACCGTGGAGCCCGAGGAAAAACGCTTATTAAGTTATATGTCAATAAAAGACTAATCAAGTCATTGCTAAAAACATATGACTTTAAGTAGATAAAGACGTCGATGTGATAAAATTTTGGTTAAAGTATATATAGTTTGCTTCAATTTGACAGATGCATTGAAAAATAGATGAGGAAACAATTTCACTAACACTAAACTTGTCAAGAGTAAGCTTCACGTATCAATATTAAACTGAAAAAACTGGGTAGCTAAATTAACATATAATGATATAATGGCATAATAAAAAGTAGAAAATAAAAAGTAGCAAAATGATAGCAATGACATATATAAAAGAAAATCACACATGTTTAGCAAGAATGCACAGGATGACAACAGAAAAGAAAAAGGTTCATTCATCATTAGTAGTTTGAAATTTTATACTTTCAATATGTTTTTTGTTAAAATGACTAATACAATTATAATACTGTTGGGAAAAATCAGAGAATTTTCCCACAAAATAGCCAAAGAAATAA
>DF358183.1:108582-118715 GCA_000787875.1 Solanum virginianum | reverse complement strand
GAAACAAGTATATAAACTCCAAGTTCTAAATTATATTCAACTTAAAGTTCACAACTACTTAAAATTTAATTAATATCCTAAAATATAAAAATTCAAGTTAAAAGTGCATAAGTTAAATTAGGTTGAATTTTTCTAAGTATATATAGCCCTAAACTTCAATTTAACAAGTATATAAACTTCAAGTTCTAAATTATATTCAACTTAAAGTTCACATCTATTTAAAATTTAATTAATATCCTAAAATATAATAATTCAAGTTTCTAAAGTGCAAAACTTGAATTTTTCTAAATATATAAACTTCTAAACTTCAATTTAATAAGTATATAAAGTTTAAGTTCTAAATTATATTTAATATCAAAATTCACAACTCTTAAAGTTCAATTTTTATCCTAAAACATAATAATCCATGTTTCAAAAGTGCATAAGTTAAATCTCTTTAAGTATATAAAGTAGTAAACTTCAATTGAACAAGCACATAAACTTCGAGTTCTAAATTATATTCAACTTAAAAGTTCACATCTGCTCAAAATTTAATTTTTATCCTAAAATATAACAATTCAAGCTTCAAAAGTGCATAAGTACAATTATTCTAAGTCATAAACTTCACTTTAACAAGTACATAAACTCTAACTTCTAAATTATATTCAACTTAAAAAAATAATATATACAAAAATTAAAATACATTTACCTTTTCCGATTAGCTTGACGGGTTGATGGGCTAACCTTCACGGGTCGAATAAATCCTACAATGATACAAAAATACTGAAGTTCAAAATTTATATACATGGAAGTTTGATTTATAGTCTAATTTAAAATACCCAATTTAAACTACAATGCAAAAACTCTAAGGTTCAATATTTATACATGGAAGTTTGATTTATAGTCTAATTCAAAATACAAACAGAAGTTGCTCCCACCGCCATGGAAATTTAAACTACAATGCAAGAATCAACATTCACAAACTCACACTTAAATATTCAAACCAACAATGTCAATAACTTCAAATACACTTTAATTCCAACTAACAAAACTCAAATCACAAACTAATTCAAGACTCATTTCATGCTAAAATCCAAAAATACTCATTCATAAATTTAAACTACACTAAAATTTATAGTCTAATTCAAAATACTCAATTTAAACTACAATCCAAAAATCTACATTCACAAACTCACACTTAAATATTCAAACCAACAATATCAATAACTTCAAATGCACTTTAATTCCAACTAGCAAAACAAACTAATTCAAAACCCATTTCAAGCTAAATTCCAAAATACTCATTCACAAATTCCTACGTCAATACACTTTCCAACAATGATAATCACTTCAAATACACACATTAATTCAAACTAACAAAACCCCCCAAATAACAAACTAATTCAAATCCTAAAATCAAAATTTAAACTTTCTTTACTAATTCACAATCAATATTACAATATAACAATGACAACAACATATCTAAACAAAATTAATAAACAATTCAAGATTTTATAATTAAAAAAATAATCCAAGTTCATGCCTAACAAATCAAAAGAGGAGAAAAAGAGAAGAGAGAGAGGGAGACTTACCTGCACCAGATGTCGGGGTGACGGGTGGAAGAATGGAGGAGATGGCGGCGGGGCTGGGGTGACGGTGGTAGAGCCGATAAGGGTTTTTAGGGTGAGAGGCAGCGGGGTTGAGGATTTTTTTTTTTTTGGTTTAGAGAATGAGTAAAAAATGGGGAATTTGGGGGTAATATTCGACTAGGGGGCAACAGACGACGTCCCCATGTCCGTCGCCTCTTTTTAAAAATTATTAATTTAATTTAATTAATAACTAATACAGACAAAGCGACGGACAATACCATGTTGTCCATCGCATTCTTTAATTAAAAAAAGTCTTTATTAAAATTCATACAAATAAATTAATTAAAAGATTTAATTTTTTCAAAAAATTAAGCAACAGACTGTGTGATTGTATCCGTTGCAATTATATTAAAAAAAAATCAATAAGGTTTGCCGAAAATTTCCGCAAAAAAAAGCGACAAACATATAGTTGCAATACGTCGCTTTTCGTAATTAAATTATTTAAAAAAAAAAAAAGAAATCGACGGACAACGTCCCTTAGTTCGTCACTTTTTTCGAAGCAACACTGTCCGTCACTTTTAAAATTCATGTGAAGATCTTTTGTGGCCTTCCAAATAGGACATTCCAACGGAGATGGTGAAGAACAACTGGATGTACTCCATACCGACTCACACGATGACCTATCATCTTCTTTGCTATATTTTCCATCTCAGCTCGAAAATTTTGAAGCCTGAATATATTGGCAACACTTAAACTTGTACACATTCATCATATAAATCCAATCTCATGTTTCAAAGCTTTCTGATATATGACCAACATTGTTTAGTAGAGAACAGAATTTGAGATGGGTATAATCCAACCTCTCTTTTCAAATTTTGAGGCAACAGATGGACATAGTATCAAAAGTTGGAACTTTCACCGAATTGATGTTTAGATTCTTATCCATAAACATGCCCCTTAACTTGGCGTTGAGAGATGAATATATGAAGAGAAAGAAAAAGTTGAACATGACAGAGTAGAAGAGAATTGTTGAATGCGCTTGATAGTCTTGAGGACATTTAAGGGGAGTGCTCAAAGTAAAAGGGACATATTTGGCAAGACAATTCTAATATCCCAAATATACCCAGGCTTGTACACCATATCTTCCAAGACAAGCACAGTTTTCAAGTTCCTAATGTTCCAGTTTGTAAAATAAGAGAGATGGACCAAGTAAAAGTGGAAATTACAATTTAAACTTGTTGCAATTAAAGGATAATCACTTGACCCTTCAAGATGGATTGGCTTGGGATTTCTATAACGGATGTCTCAAGTTCAAAACCCCTTGACTGCAAGCAGGGGGCTGGCCTTCTAGGTCGAGGTTGTCACATGAGGCTTGCTTAGTACAGTTTACCGAGAAGGTTCCTTTGTCATCAAAAAATAAAATGATAATCACTTTTGAGTAATTTCCCCACATCTTTTGGCTTGTGATTCCTGGTTTCGATTTAATGCAAAATGCTTAGTGCAATGACAATAGGTAATTAAGGATCTGTATGAATTATGACAATGAAATCCACCCAGCATTTCCTATCTATGAAGAATGTCTAGAATCTTCTTCATTCCCGGCTTTATGTGCGAGCAGGTAACATTATTTGATATGCCTGGCTCTACCCTATATGATAAATAAATATGGCCATAGTGCCACTGCCAGTCTGCATCGGAACAGAAGAAGTACTTTCTATTAATTTTTTGAAACTGGGAGTACTTACTATTCAGTTTCAGAAATAAAGCAACTGTTAAGCATACCAAGAAAGTGATTAGAAGAAGGTAATATAGAGCAGTCTTTAAGAAAGTAGAAGAAATGCGTATAGCTGGTAATATGTTTCTGAGGATATGCAAAAAAACCATTGAAGAGAGAATCAAATAGACTTAGAGAAAACATCTAATGATGAAAAATCTCCCCTGGCCCTCATCGGAAGTCAAAAGCAGAGGCCAATCAACATACCAACAGTTGTGAGCATGACAGGTCCACAGCCCTGTAAGAGGACAAACAAAAGAGACGTGATCAATTTAATAAGTTAGGATTAGGATAAATGAAGATGAAATGCATGCTTCTATTCCAAGCCAGATGATAATTATTGATAAATTGCTCTAGCAATATATCAGTATTCAGTATTCTCCATTTTAGTGGAGAAACAGACGCAAAATTATGGAAGTACTTGGGTTTCTTTCTTCTCCCAGAAAAAGAACAACGCTATAACAAAATGAACCCACACTTCCACAACTCCAATGCTTATGCTTTCTTTAGAATTTTAGTTTAGATGGAATGGTTACACTCCCATAAATTATGATTATGAAATTAACTTATTACTATAAGATAGTGGCAACTCAAAAAAACACTTAAGAAATGTGGTTAACAATTTCAGGCAAATAAAAATAAACAGGAAATGTAGACTAAGGAGCAAACATGTGCTGGCAAATGAAATGATTACTGGCAGAAGAAAAATAAATGAATATAGAGTCGAGGAAAAATGTAGAGCACTTAAGATTTGAAATGACCTTCACACAGAGATAAGCAATTCTAGTAAATCAAAACTAAATTTAGAGGCAACAGAAGAAGGTAGATTTAGATTCAATTCAAATGACTAGGATTTGTTTTCTTTTTTTACAAACGCAACAAACAAGGGATACAATACCATAATCGCGAAACAGGATGGAATAAAACAAAAACATGGAAGAACAGTCTATACCATTACTTCCCCTCCTTATTCGATCAACAAAAGAAAAAGAGTCATTGGAGGGCCAGAATCACAGATGTTCTGTTGATTAACCACCAGAATTTTTGAATTCAAGGAGCCGTGAACTGCAAGTTTTTCCAGGACACTAGAGTCATTACTCCAAGCAGTAAGATATGCATCTGAAGATCGAACATTAACCGCTTCTGCTGAAGGAGAAATTGTAAATAGATGGCCAGTCCCTCTTGAAGAAGTTATCATAATCCACTCACTATCAGCGCTAAAACTTATATCCTGTATGACCTGAGATATCCAAAAGGAAAATTTAGTTTATACACCTCAAAAACAATAAATTTAAACAGAAAGAGAAAACAGACAAACTACACCTACCGCATTAGTCAGTCCACGCTGCAGCCTGTAAAGATGGTCATAAGATAGGAGTAAGCGAGGTATTTTCAAATAGCATAGGCATTATCTGGAATTCATTGCTATTATGACCCTGAATTGAAGCTGTCACCAAAAGAGTACTGCTAGGATCAAAGCATGGAGCTGAAATAGGACTCTTATGTGCCCTAAACTGAGCAATAACAGCTTTGATAACAATGTCCTTGACTATGACCTAAGATGCACAAAATTTACGACGTTAACATAGAGATTGAATGTTAATCCACGACAGCATATTAATAACGCACCAAATGCCAATCACTTTCAAATATCCAAACTAAATGAAAAGACGCAAGCACAATGCAATAACCACAATATAAGAGTTAATTATGATATGAAGGAACTTACTGCAAAATCCATATAACACACACAAAAAAAAAAAAAAAAAGAGCCAAGAACTAACGCTTTACTTATTAACTCAAAAAAGAAAGAGGGCAAATTATTCAGTCCACAACAAGGAGCAGATACAGAAACAAGTGACTGAAATGGCACATTAAGACATAAGATTAAACCACCATTCACAGTGAGATAGTCGGTGCAATTACAAACCTTTCCTACCAAAAAAATTCAAGCCAGATATGACTTATTGAATAGTTACACATACCTTATAAAATCAAGTGGCAGCTTCTAGGAACTTTTCTCATAACATCACATGAACCAAGAAGCTTACATATTGCAACAGAGAGACATCAATCATCCTGAATTTGTGTCTCGTACACTTAACCACAATTAGAATCAGTATCTAACCCACACTTAATCATCAAAGAGACCAATTGGAACACATAATTGTGATCACAAATATGACGGAAACTGTTAAGCATAACAAAACAAATTTGTGAATCAACAGATATGCCATGAAACAACATCATACGAAGAAAAATCTCCACGCCAGCTACGAAGTTTCTTTTGCACAACCTATTAAATCACAGCACTATAATCCCTAATAGAGATTTCAAAGCCCTTCTCAACCATCTTTTGGAACAGAACCACTGCCTTATGCGCTGATCCTTTTGCACAATGCGCTTTTATTAGAATGGTGTAATCACATTTCATCAGGCCAACATCTTGGAGTGTAGAAAATAGTTCCTCAGCATCCTTTAGCTCTCCATGTGTACATAAACCATTAAGGAGAATGTTATACGTAACACGACTTGGCTGAAGTTTGACCTTCTCCATCTGTTTATATAATTGGAAAGTGCCTTTCATATCTCTAGCTTCACATAAACTTTTGATAATGGTGTTGTAAAAAACTTCATCAGGCTGAAAACCATCCGGTAACATACGCTTAAGTATCCGGGTAGACTCATTGCCCGAATTTACACTCCAAAAGGAAGAGTAAAGCGGTCGTTGATCAAATATAGAAGTCAACCAGAGTTGAAGTCTATCGCATAGGGAATGAGTGAGAATAAATCTATTAGCACAGTTTTCAGATGTAATATCTATTCCCGAAACAAAAGCACATAAAGTAAATGGGGGGATTTTGGTTTTTATAAACTAACTTACTAAAGTAAAGTAACAAGCGAGTGCAAAGACAACTGGAATTTAAGCAATTACTACGAAGCTAGGATTGTGTTCCCTATGACATCTAATGCAATAGTCGAATCTAGTCATAAACTCGTTCATGATTACGTATACAAGATTCTCACAGGTTATGTAACACCTAATTCACCTTTCAGTCCTTCTTAGATGCATATCGTTTATCACCTTTCGGTCTCAGAACGTATACTTACCAACCCTTGTTGTCAATCGCAGAATACTCTCATCTTTCGGTCTCAAGTACTTAGACTAGGTTAAATACCCCGAATTTCCTTCGTAGAACTTTTTTCCTAATCAAAACATGTCTTTCGGGCATGTAATGAATATAGACTTACCCTAATGTGTCGACTCATTAAGGAAGAAATTATAATGAAGATTCCTACGATATATACGCTAATCAATCCCAAGATTTACCCCATATTCACCTATCTTATTGATTTGTCATGGTTCCCACGACCCTAATTGTGGGTTTAGCCTAGCATGTTCACGACAGATAACCCACAATAATAAATAGAATTCATAATAAAGAACTTACTATTGAAGAATTAGAGAATCCACGGATCACAATCTTGAACAAGATAGTTAAAATCCACAAGATTTAATGGAATGACAAGCAAAATAGTGTTCTCTTGAGTTTTCTGTCTCCAGCCATCCAAGACTACGTAAACAGATTCAATGGAATTACAAGCAAAATAGTGTTCTCTTGAGTTTTCTGTCTCTAGCCGTCCAAGACTAAGTAAAAACGAAATAAAAATACTTTTTATATACAATGAAAACCTAATCCGATTTAAAATAGGAAAATTGACTTCGGTATGGGCACGGGCCACTACACGGCCCGTGAGGAGTTGGACGGACCATTTACCGATCTGTGTGATCATACTTGGCCTTTAAACATCTTCCATCCACGCTACCGCTCCACATGCCAGTACACAGCTCGTGTGCGATTCAACGGTCCGTCTAACAGACTGTCTGCCTTGCCTTAAACATTTTCCAGCTTCATTCGTCCTCACGGCCCGAGTCATGGACCCTGGTTGGTGACACGGCCCGTGATGGGCCTCGTCTCATGCCACTTGTGCAAATTCTTCAACTTTCGACGGTAATGGCTCAATCACGTCACTTTGACCGCGCATGGCACGGCCCGTGGCAAGTCCCACGGTCTGTGAAGGGTGTCGTGGGACGGGCCTTAGGTGAATTTCCCCTGCATCTTTCCTTAGCTCCTTGTCGTCATCATTTGTCGCCAAGTGTGAGGCCACCATGGGCCTCACGGCCCGTGTGGTGGTACATGAGCCGTGTAGGTCCGCATGTGCCATCACTTGGTCCCATTTTTGCTCCTCTCGCCAAAACTTGAACTCTTTTTCGTCTCTTTTCCTGTAGTTCACCCATTTCTCCATGTTGTACTCACTTCTCCTGAAAAAAAACAAAAAACAAACATCAAAATAACACATTTACTTGAGAACGCGCAAAAATCCCTCGTTTAAAGCGCTATAAGAGTCGTATTTCTACGACTCATCACATAGGCATTTCATTATCACTGTGTAAGTAACATGAGTTGGTTCTGTGCTCCTTACTTTCATTTCCTCTAGCAACTCAAAAACAACTTGCATTTTTCCTTCACCATAGGCATCCATAAGAGTTGTGTATGTCCTCGCTGATGGTATCAACCCATGTGCACATATAGTGTTAACCCAATTTCTTGCATCATCTAACTTTCTGGCTTTGCAGAACCCATATATTAAGGAATTGAATGTAACTATGCTTGGCGTAAATCCTTTCCGCGTTATTAGTTGTATACCTAAACAGTCTCACCGATATCACCAAGTTCTGCATATCCGTCAATCATGACATTAATCAAAAAAAATATCATGTATTAAATCGCTGTTTATTAAAGTGTCAAACAGAACTCTTGCCTCATACATGTACCCTTTCCCACAAAAGCTTTTGAGAATAGATCTATGAGCAACAATATTTGGAATAATTCTCTTACAACACATATCTTTGTGCAATTCAAAAGACATATCAACCAATCCTTTCTTACAAAGGCCTTGAATGAGAATCGAATACATGACATGACCTAGTTTACGACGCTGCTCTCCATCTCATGGAACAAATTCAAAGCTTCATTCAAACGTCCGCTTTTACACAAACTGCTAAGTAACATGTCGTCTGAGACATAACTAGCATGGACCCCCTCCTTTGAAGACATCTTCTCTCTCAACTTGATATTCTCATCAACATTACCTTTGTTGCAATATCCACAATTCAACATTTTATATGTGAAAATATCAGGATTCATACCTGTATGAAGCATTTCATTAATGAACTTCCGGACACCATTCATCATACCAAGCAAATGAAATCCTTTGGCGAGGACATTATAAGTTTCCAGATCAGGCTTTAAACCATGTTTGTTCATATCATCTATGAACTCCAATGCTTCTTCCATCGCACTTGCCACACTTAACCCGTGAAAAGAGAATATTGTAACTATACACATTGGGATGTACTCCACATTTAAACATCGTACAAAAGAATGACTTAGCAATGTCTATGGAACCCATTTTACAGGAACTCGACATAAGAGTATTGAAATATACAACACAAGACTCAGAGTCTCTACGTTCAGTCCCTCGGACAAAATCAACTGCTTTTCGCATCAAGAATTGTTTGCACAGACCATCTATAAGAATCAAATTAGTATACTCGCTCGGGTTCATCCCACTGGCTTTGATATCATCATAAATATCCCAGATGTAATCAGTGTGCCTCAAATTATACAACAAATAATTGTATGTAAATACCGAAGCCTGGATATTAAAATCTTTCATCTTTGCAAAAACAAAGAGAGCATCATCAACCACCTAACAATGGGAATAAGCAGAAGCCAGCACATCCCAGACAACATGATTAGAATCCCATTTCTGAAAGTGAATCAAAAGCAGGTTGCATATCAAATGAGCTGAACCAACGCCTGATAGGAAATAACAACAAATTTATATAAACAGCAAAATGAGCAATGTAAGAAGTATTTCCTCTGTCCAACACATGTGATACACTTTCCTTTTAGTTTGTTCCCAAAAAAGAATGATACTCTCTCTATTTCAATTTTCGTGATATAGTTTTACAATTTTAAAAAGGAACTGTCATCTTAGCCACATCATAACATTTATACAAGGGTTTAAAGTCAAATTATTTCCAAATATAGAAATGTGCCTAATAAGGAAATAGTGTCACATTTCTATACTTTTTTCATTTTTAAATTTAATGACAAATGATGTTTTAAACTACAAGTTCCAAGATGTTTATTTTACTTGAGGGAGCCCATAACATAAATCTGACAAAGGGAGTACCTATTTACACCATACTAACACTCTCTCCATCCCATATAACTTGCACATGCTCAAAGCATGACGTTTCACATTAAACTCATTGCACCAAAATTAATTCCAAGAGTTCTTTGATCAAATTCGATTTTGTAAAGTTATACAAACTCCTTATTGTCTTAGCTATCAATTCAAAAGATCAATTTCATACATAGACCCACAATTCATTACTAGATTGCTCTAGACCTTACCTAAATCAAACTTCATTCATTTCTGGTCTAGGTTCAAAATTTCAAATAAGTACTCGTAAATATTTCGAGCTAATGTCTTTGCTCATTGACCTATCCATAACGATGGAGATATGATATTACAGAATGTCATTTATTTAAAGTTGGGAGAGATAATTTATTTTTAATGTAAAATTAATATATGTATCTGCACGATATTTTATTCGAGCATATTAAGTTACATTATCTTACAAAAGTTTATCTATTGTATTGTTCCTCAATAAAATGTATCCATTCCTCACCCCCCCCCCCCCCCCCCCCCCCCCC
>DF358183.1:86693-108508 GCA_000787875.1 Solanum virginianum | reverse complement strand
CACCCCCTCCCTCCATCACCCATAGCTAAACCAATGTAAATAGAGACAATGAATCATGTATTATCAAATAAATTTTATGGTTCATATTTTTCTTTATTATATTATTGACTATTTAAAGATATAGAATTACTAATTGATTTTTATTAAGTTATCACTTGGCTTAAATTATCAATAACTCCTTTTATTAGCTAGTATAAAATAAGTATATTTTCTTTGTGTAATAATAATCAAGGGCTCTTTGAATTATAGTTTCATATTACTACAAATTATTAATTGCGATATTGACTATTTATCTACCTACATTTTTATAATGGATAAATTTTGTATAACTTGAAATTATAGCTGATAAGTCTTGTTGTTCCTAACAAAAAATAAAAAAAGAAAATGAATATAGATTAGAAGACTCTAACATAATTCGATTTGTTAGAAGTGATTATGATTTAAAATTCAAGTTAAACACTTTCACCTCTATCGAGTAAATTTTATCTCATATTTCAAAATTTATTTTATTCAAATTCAAAGCCATATTAACTTTTTCCTTAGAATTAAAAAGGATTTCATAACGCACAAAAAATTCTTAATATGAAATTTAAAGAAAAAAGTAAAATCATAAATTCATTTTATGAGAAAAAAAAATATGGTGTAATTATGTAGATTATGTTTAATTATACTCTAAGCTATAATATTAAAAATAATATCTTGTTAAATTGTGTTTTAATATTCACCATTATAGTTTACTCGCATATATTCAAAAAGTATTTTGTTTAGTCTTTTAAATTATTTATTGTCTTTATACTAAGAAACTACTCAAAACGGAATGCAGAAATATCATTTGCTGGTATAAGATAAAGGAGAAGCAAAGTTAATTTTTTTTTAAAAAAAAGTCATTGGATAAAAAATAGGAGAGTAAGAATGTCAATTGGTTGGGAGGGAGACTTGACTTTTAAATTAAAATTAGAGAAGGCAAATGATTTTCACCAACAAAAGAAAAAGTTGAATGAAGAATTGCTATTTTTCACTTTATGTTAATACGACAATATAATTTAAACTGAAATCTTTTGACAGTTGAAATCAACATCAACAACAGTATCAACAAAGTTTTTTATGAAAAAAAAATATTTTTAAAAATTCTTCAATTCAAATAACGTACATCAACTCAATTAAAAAAAAATATGAAAATATTAGAAATCAACATCAATTTAAAAAGTTCAACTTGTAGACCAGCAGCCATCCATCCACCTGAGTTGGAGTGAGGAAATCACATAAGACTTCCATTTGTATCATTATAAAATTAAAAAAGAGAACACTACAATAAACTAATTATAAATAAAACAAAGGTGGCTAGACTAATCAAATTATTGTGAAGAACGTGAAATTTGAAGCCTATATATCCAAAAGTCAATAAAATACTAACAAGCTAATGAGGTACAATTTTGACTTATTTGACTGGCATTCTGAGGCTAATTATTATATATTCTCTATTTTATTTTACGTGATTAAATTTGAAGTTTGTGATCTGAATATATATATCATAATAATTATGTATTGTAATTTATAATTTTTAAATTTTAAATACGTTGATTATATTTGTTTGATCATAAAAAAAGAAAACAACACAAAGCACTCTATTATTGGTGCTACTATATTGCATATTAAAATAACAATTTCGTCAGCAAAAGATTACTCCAAATACATGTATTTGTTTTGATAGAATAAATACATCGATACATGCTAGTCAAATTAGGTGCAATTTATTTCAAAATATATTTGAGTTTCACAAATTTTATATATTTGTTTATTCAATATTAATTTCATGTATATGTGTAATCAAAGTCAATTTTATCTAATAAAATAAAATTTGTCATAAAATAAAATAAATTAATTTTCAAATATATATACATTAAAAAAAAAAAAGAAAGAAAGAAAGAAGAGGAAATAGGGTCATATGAGTGAGGGAGGAACAAATTATATGATGGAAGTCATACTTCACAAGCTCTCAACATTCCTTTAGGTCGCACCAGACATGAGACGGCTGAGAAATAATTTTTTTTTAACAAAATTAAAAATATTTTAATTTTTAATATAATATTTTTTACTTGTTATAACTAGCCTCCAGCAGGACTCCAATTATTATATCTGTCACTAGCATATTAAGTATTAAATATAATATCTTTATTTACCAAAAAAAAGAAGAAAGAAAATGGTGGCATTATATTTACATAATTCTTTGAAGCTATCAAGTACGGCTAGCTTGGACATGTTATTTAAAAAAAATAAAAATAGTGTTTTTTTTTTTTTATTTTTCAAGGTATCTCCACAGTCCTAATTCTCTGTTCCATGGTCAGCGTACTAAACAGTAGAGAACTGACCACAAAGTTTTTTTCATTCACCAGAAGTGGAGATCAAACCCCCAACCTCTTGCTTAATTTTTTGAAAAATTAATATAATAATTAAAAAATATTATATTTAAATAAATAATATAATACAATAAATTAACAACAATCCAAACAAGGTGTAAAAAATTGTACTAATGGAAACCAATATTTTCATTAGTACAATAAATTAACAACTATCTAAACAAGTTTGGATTGATTTTTTGAAAAAATAAAAATATTTTCTTCTTTTTACTCCTGAAATTTTAATTACTTTTTAAAAAAAATACAAGTTAAATTTATGTCCTGGTGTGATTTTAAATTTACAAATATCCATTTTAAAACTTTTTTATTTTTAAATATCAAATTTTTATGTCCAAATGCCTACTTTATTTAAGGTCGATATTGATAATTCAATTACAAACTCCTTCTCTTGTTTCTACTTTCTTCGGATTAGGATACTTTTTAATTTTTTTATTTTATTTTCTTCTTATGTACTTTAATTTAGTTTGGGAAGAACTGTCTGGAGAGAATTACTATTTTGTTTTAGAAGTTTCATTTTGCAATAATTTGGATGGTTGTTACTATTTTGTATTATATTTAATTAATAAGATTATAGTGTTTGTCATTATTATATAATATCACATATTAATAATTTGAAGCTATGAGATAAATCGATCATGGAAAGGTAGCGTAAAATTGATTATTAATTAATAATTAAAGACAAAATAAGAAAAATTAATAAGATAATAAGTTAAAATAATGCAATTACATTAAATCAATTGTTACACAAATAGAATTTTTCATCATTACCTAATGCTACCACAGTGTAAAAGTAATATAATAATTAAAAAAAATTATATTTAAACAAAAAATATAATACAATAATTAATCTAAACTAAGGTATAAAAAATACTAATGGAACCCAAATAGGTTTGTTTTGACGTAGAAAATAATTAATTTATCTAAAAAATTGATAGTGACCATCTTCCTTGCTTTATTAAATTCACATTTACCTTAACAATGATATTCAATTCGTCAATATTCCTCTCCAAACTAATCAATATTTTAGGCTTGAATAAATAAAATAAGAAATTCATTTATTTCTAAAAATTATGAAATTTGACTAAAATGTCTTTAATTATAAATTTTTTGGTGACATTATTATCATCAAAGATATCTATTATGTGTCAAGAACAATTATTTTGGAACAAAGAGGATACTAATACTAAATACTTTTCTTTAGTTATTTTAATTTGTGAACATCACAAAAATCAGTGCACTTGTTGATTAAATAATTTTAGGCATCATATGGGGTTGAACGAATAATTTATTTACTTTTAGTACATTCACCAAGAAATAAACTTTACCATGTCGTTCTTTGGATTCTTTCCACTTCTAAAAAATTATTATTTTTATTGAAAAATATTTAATAATTATTTTTATAAGTATTTTAATTGAATTAGTGAGAAAAAGATAGTAATATTTTCATGAAAAATTTTTTCACTATTTTATGATAATTTTTTCTCATCATGTATTTTACTAATTTGGTAAAAAATAAATAAAAATAATTATATTTTATAGCACATTTACCACTAATTTGCTATGGATATTTTTTTTATTTCTACTAGTGTAAGTTTCAAATAAACAAAACCCAGAAATCAAGATCTAGCCACCACTACAGGTATAAGGGGAGTTGTACTTGTAATATTTTTTTTTTATAAATTTTGTTATTGCTAAACATTTTTAGGAGATGACATGTATGTGAAAAGAATTTTTGCATGGAGCATTAAAATAAAGTTTGTAATATTAAAAATATTCTCATTCTTAGATTTTTATTGGACATCATCTGCAAATGTCTACTACAACGGCTATAGGATGCTAAATATTTAAAATTACTGATAAGGATATATTTGTACACGTATCAAATGAAGAGTTAATTTTCCAGTAAGTTAATGCCAATTTAGGGTGTGTTTGGTATTAAAAAAAATATTTCTTAAATTAAAATAGAAATATTTATTTTTTGCTTTTCTAAAAAATATTTTTATTAAAATAGGCATGTTGATGAACTGCCGCCGGCTAAAAATACATTCTATTTTATATGGTAAAAGATGAAAATGCATTCTACATTTTATAATTGATATTCGATTTTTTGACAGTGATCTCCTTAAAGTGTCCCACTTATTATATTAGTCACTACTAAACAAATAGTAGTCATGGCTGCCTAGAGATTACAGAATTCCAGATTTTGGACCGTTGCACAAAATATCAACACAAAAGACATACCTTATCATAGTATTAGTCTATCTTATTTTATGTATATCATTAATTTCATATTTTATGAGTAGTATTTACTTTTTTGATGACTTGATGATATAAAAATATATTTACACAATTAGTATAAAAAGCTAAACTTAAAATATAATTTTTTTTAGATTTAGGGTGTATTTGGTACCGACAAAAATATTTTTACATTTACTCATGTTTGGTTGACTTAAATATTTTGAAAAATGTTTTCTAAATCAACTCATTTTATTCAAATTTTAAAAAATGACTTCATTTCAGAAATTAAGAAAAATATTTTTCAAAACTCTTATTCAATTTCAAATTGATTTTTTATCACATTCATACCACGATCTCCCTCCCCATAAAATTTTTTTAAAATAAAATAAGATTTAAAAATTTATTTTTGAAAAAGATTTCACATTTTAAAATTTTATTTTTTTCACTCATTCCTATTTTGACCCACCTAATTCCCTCCACCCCCAAAAATAAAAATTAAATTTTTATTTTTTTAAAATATGTTGAAAATTTCAATTTTTTACCACCTTATGCCCCTGCCTCCAGCCTCCCCCCCCACCCCGACCCCCATAAAAAAATTATTTTTATAAAAATTTAAATTTTGAAAATTTTAATTTTTTACTCCACCTCCTCCCCCGACAACCCCCCCACCCCCACCCCCCCAAAAAAATCCCAACCAATACAAAAAAAAGTTAAAAATTATTTTAATTTTTTTTTTACTATAGACAAATAATAGTTACACAGAAAGAGCACTCTTAGGAAATAGAATCCCCGAGCCTCCAAGAATAGCAAACTAATTACAAATTTCATGAATTAAATTACTGCATTCCTTTCTTTTTTAGAGCTTTTTACGAGTTTAATCCTTTCTATAATTTTCTTCTTGATCTGTGTAATTAACAACTTATCAATTGATACTTATAGAACTTCTTTTCAACCATAATTTCTCAATAAAAACATAATTACGTAAATAAAGCTGAGGACCAAGAAACTACTCGATCACGTACATCTATAACAATGACAATGGTATTATTGAAACTTGCTTGAACATGAATAACTTCCTTTGGTATTCTACGTGCATTTGAAGTTTTAAAAAATCGTTATAATTATTTTCATACTTTAGGGATGGCCAAATTCGAAAGGCAATAATAAGAATTTATTTGATACCATAAAAATATTTTTTACAAAAAAAATAAAATTTTAAATTTATTATCTCCGCTGTACCCATTCAATCGTCCTAACCCCAACCACTTCCATTTCATTCCACCTTCACAGTATTTCGTGGGATAACATATAAATATTCTTTTAATAATATTTGTTGCGTATAAAAATTTTTCAACGTACCAAACGCACTCTAAGCGTAACTTATTTTACCGGCTTGGTTGGTCCAGTTTGGCGTGCAGGCATTTTTTTTGTGCTTTTATGTGTCCGCTGTCCATTCGACTTACCAACAACTACTTCCCGCTAACAAATCATCCTTATTTTCTACTATTCTTTTATTTTATTTTTTTCCAGTTTGGCCATTATTTAATAGCCATTGTTGAACTATAAATAGAGGAGGTAGAGGTCCCCAAGATTGTCAGTGTGTGTCTTGTTTTTAACGCTAAAGATCTCAACTTTCTTGCCATCCTATTGATCTGTGAAACAAGATTTGATCTGGTATTTTCAGATCTCTGTCTGGGTTTTGAAATTTTCCTCTTCTTTTTGTTAAAGGAAAAAAAAAAATGGCCCGCAAGAAGATCAGAGAGTATGATTCAAAGAGATTGTTGAAGGAACATTTTAAGAGACTAGGAGGTTATGATTTGGCCATTAAGTCTGCACAGGTAATCTTTTTTGTTAATTTTTTTTCAAATATGGTGCAAATCTTTAGTGTTTAGCTTAATTTGGGTGATTCTTGATTTTGAAATGTGGAAGAATGTTCTTTTTTCTTGATGGCAAAATGTTGGCATGTTTTAGGTAGCATTTACATTAAAAGTTAGGCCACCTACTTGAATCCACGTGAGTCATTTGAGTTTTCCTTTTTTTTTTTGTTGCCCTCATTTCCAGTTGTGATGATGGCTAATTTTTAAAGAACACACAATCTAGAAGCCACCTTTGAGAATGTTTCATAAGAAAAAGCTTCATATGGTTAATGCGAAGGGTGTTGTCTTGGCAATCCTCCTCCTCCTTTGAGCTAGTTTTGAGCTAGCTTTGCTGTGTGAGTTAGGTCCAATACTTAATTTAACATGGTATCCATCTTACTTGATGTTGGCCCCTAAATTAAGTATATCCATGCACTAGATGTTCAAGACTTGGGCAATCTTCCTTCCTTTGAGCTAAATTGTTGATTTTTACTGTGATTTAAATTTGAGCTGTAACATCCTTTCTGCATTTATTTTGGAGTAATGGTTGCTACCTCTACTTTTGAGATCTGTGTTTGCCTAGTGGAGTTGAACAGGTACAATGCTGAAACTTAGAGAGTGCCTAATATTTTTAAGTTTCCAAGTCTAAACTCTTGGGACCACCCGGTTTGAGAGTTAGCTAATTGATAATCCTAACTTTCTTTAGACTCTAAGTTATTAATTGTCTAAGAAAATAATAAAGAAAAAAGAAAAATGATTTTGCCTAACTCTTGAATTCTTTGGAGGTGTTAATCACTGTCCTCAAATCTTTTCAGTCCTAATAAACAATGCCCATAAAGCAATTAGAAAATGATAAAGAGTTTATTGTGAGTGTCTGATCCAGAGACTGGTGGGGAGACCGGGAGGAAAGCTGAAATCTTTTCCCCTTTTGTTGGATGTGGACTGGAAGAATAATTTTTGTGCTTTATCCTTCGGCATGGCTCAGATGGTTTGGCTTGGGACTTCCATAATGGAGTTCTCAAGTTCGAAACCCCTTGCCTATGACAAAAAGAGGTTGACCTTTTGGGTAGAGATCATGGCAGGGGATTTGCCTAGTAGAGTTTACCTTTTGTGTGTGGTTTTTTGAGCTATTGCACAAGACGGGGTTTATCCTTAGCGGCTGCAGGTTCCCTTGTCATTAAAAAAATATAAAATAAAAAAATTTCGTTCCTGTGAAAATCATGAACAGTATAGATGACTAGTTTATGAGATTTTGAAGACAAATATAAGTCATGATTGCAACTATAAGATGTTTTTTCTCCCTTTTTCTGTGGCTTAGGTGACAGAGTCTACTGACATCAATGAGCTAGCAGAGAAAGAGCCTTGGCTCAAGTCAACAAAGTTGGTTGTAAAACCTGATATGTTGTTCGGGAAGCGTGGAAAGAGTGGGCTAGTCGCCTTGAATCTTGATCTTGCTCAAGTTGCTAATTTTGTGAAGGAGCGCCTTGGCAAAGAGGTAGTTCAGATATTCACATACCTTGGCCCTTTGGATGATATTGTTAAAAACCAAGTGTATTGTTTGTGTTACATGGACTATTTAACATATAGTGTCCTTGTCTTGGATCATTTGCTCACATTTATTTTCACATTGACAGGTGGAGATGAGCGGATGCAAAGGTCCCATCACGACCTTCATTGTTGAGCCATTCGTCCCTCACAATGAAGAGTTTTATCTTAATATTGTCTCAGAGAGGCTTGGTTGCAGCGTAAGCTTCTCTGAATGTGGAGGAATTGACATCGAAGAGAACTGGGACAAGGTATCTTAAATAGTCAAATTTAGATATGTCAAGTCCAAAACCGTTATATTTATATCTCAATCTAACATGTAGTCCTTTTGATCCAGGTTAAGACTATCTTCGTGCCTACAGGGACTTCTTTTACATCAGAGATATGTGCTCCACTTGTTGCCACTCTACCATTGGAGGTAAATATTTGAAAGAAAAGGAAGAAGAGATAGTATTGAAAGAATAGTCTGTCCATTACTTTTAAGTATTCATTCAATTCATATTGCAATTTTAATGTAGACTTTTACTTGTATGTTACAGATTAAAGGTGTCCTTGTGGAGTTCCTCAAAGTGATTTACACTCTATTCCAAGGTATTTACCAAGTACTTTCTCATCGCTAGATCTTTACGACCTTATTGGATTTTTGTGTGACCCTCTCAACATTTCTTTCTACCAGATCTGGACTTTACTTTCCTAGAGATGAATCCTTTCACATTGGTTGAAGGAAAGCCTTATCCTCTGGATATGAGGGGAGAGCTTGATGACACTGCTGCTTTCAAGAACTTCAAAAAGTAAATCTTCTGCTCCCACATCTGCTTTCTACTCACTTCCTAAGCTATATTGGCTAAAAGTGAATCAACTTTCATTAATCGACATATCATAGGCTAAGAATGTACTTTCCATCCTGCAGGTGGGGAAATGTTGAATTTCCATTGCCATTTGGAAGGGTTATGAGTGCTACAGAGAGCTTCATTCACGGGCTTGATGAAAAGGTAAACCTTGATGGTATTTTATTAATCAACAGGGTTAATAGAAAAAAAAAAAAAACTCCAAACTGTCAGTCAATCTCCAACCCCATTCTTTGGCTGGTGGTGATGAGGAAGGAAACAGAAAAAACATAAAGAGATGAATGCCAAATAGATGAAAAAGTAGACAAACTTCCGTTGGTTATGCATTTCAAAAAAAAAAAAAAAAAGTATGTCCTACATATTCGTGAAATGGAAATCTTGAGCAAAATAACTTTTGTGAGGCAAAAAAATTTCTTCAGCTTTAGATTGCAAAATATCTGTCAATGACTACATTACATGCTAAAACATTTAAGTTGGTTTTTGCAGACAAGTGCATCTTTGAAGTTCACAGTCTTGAATCCCAAGGGGCGAATTTGGACGATGGTTGCTGGTGGAGGAGCTAGTGTCATCTATGCAGATACTGTATATATCTATCCTTGGAAAATGTTACTAAATGATACCCTCTTTGATTATTTATTCTATTGTCTAAACTTGCCATGTTACCTTAATGCAGGTAGGTGATCTCGGATATGCTTCTGAGCTTGGGAATTATGCAGAGTACAGTGGTGCTCCCAATGAAGAAGAGGTCCTGCAGTATGCTAGAGTTGTAATTGATGTAAGGATAAACTTGTACATAGGACATTTTTTTGACACAATAATATTACTGCACATTATGTTACGCCACATTTCTCTGTTTATGCATATTGGAAGTTATGGGGGAAAGGTACTGACTTTAATCCCATATTGCAGTGTGCCACTGCAAATCCTGATGGCCGTAAGAGAGCCCTTGTGATTGGTGGTGGAATAGCCAACTTCACAGACGTTGCTGCTACATTTAGTGGTATCATTCGAGCTCTTAAGGAGAAGGTATGGTAACAAAATTGGCTTCTCTGAAATGACTTGCCCTGATTTTGAAGTTTCCTTACTCAATATTTCTTATGGCAGGAGTCAAAACTTAAAGCTGCAAGAATGCACATATATGTTAGAAGAGGAGGTCCAAACTACCAAAAAGGTCTTGCAAAAATGAGGTCTCTTGGTGAGGAAATTGGCATCCCAATTGAGGTATGCATCAAGTGTCAATTAATAAAAAAGGACTATTTTTCCGCTAGCATCAAATGTTAACCATGTTTTTAACTTTACTACCATTGTTAAATGTTCTTGTTCTAATTTTGTTGTAGGTCTATGGACCTGAGAAAACCATGACTGGAATCTGCAAACAGGCTATTGAGTGTATCACTGCAGCTGCATAAATATCAACTTCATTCTCCAAGTTGAACCCTTTTAGTCGTCTTTTCTTGCTTTGTGTTAGTGTCTGGTTGTATGCGAAGTTTGATTTGTATCTTTGACATTTCACACAACTGGGGCATGAACAATAAGCTCCAGTAATGAATTTAGTTTTTCTATTTCAACATGAAGTCCATCAAAAACCTGAGTTCAACATTTTCTGTTGGCAGTGTACTCAACCTCAATCCTTTCTTGAAATTTGAAATGAAACATATCAATGTTGTGCTATTTCATTTAAAGAAAATAATCATATAACAATTCCCAAACATACAACGTGTGTTTCTTTGAAATGCTTCAATAATTCACACTGTTGTATGTTGTTCAGGAAATGTATATATTTTTTAAGCCATCACCTCACAGCTTAGAGCTATAATTTCCAACTAACATCAGGCAAACAATAGATGGTGGAAAAAAGGAAAAGGTTTCGAAGTTATTAACTTTTACTCTATAATCAAAATAATAGATTCAAAAATTACATTTGTCATATCTTCTTCTTATGCAAGTCTAGTTGAAAGAGTCCCTTGACTTGTTTGGGGAGTTGAAGTAGATGGTATCTAAGAAGCTAGTTTGGCTAGGAAGTCGGTCCTCTCTACAGCAATTCAAGATGCTCACTTGTGAGATGAGGTTTTTCAGCTTCATGTTGTTGGTATCTTATTCGTAACCACCAACCCCAAATCGTACTTGTTGTGTTCTCTGCCATTGCTTCTGGCTGGTTATTGCTTGCATGTACGTGTTGAATTTGATCCTTCCAGTCCACCTAACAATAGGTCGCAAATTTGAACCCGATTTTCTTGTTGGGAAGGCATCACAGATAGCTGCTTTGAAGAGAATTCTAATTCCATATATGCTTAGGTGGTGTCCAATGTACATAACATATCATTAATGGATGTTACAAGTTGAGAACAACATACTTTGTATAGCAAGAACACAAGAGTGAAACCTCAGGAGCCAAAATCTAATGAGTTAATGAATAATCTGTTCCAATAGTAAACTCTGAAATCAGTCACTACCCAGAAATAGATAAATCCTTATTCTGCAAAACAAAACAGTTTGCAGATAAGAGTCATTAGTATTACATTTTCCTTGACCAATCATATATCATATATATACAAGTACCAACGGCTGCAAATGCCACCCCGCCCCTCAAACGTTGCCTTCTCCTCTTCTACCTCAAAACTCTACATACCACTTCTTTCAGCACATCTCCCCATGTCCTTTTACTTCTTTCTCTTAATTCACTTCGTATCTCCTCCATGCATTTTTCTTTCTTTGCATCAACTATTTTCCCCCGCCTCCCTTTGTTGGATTGACTCCATTTCTTTTTGCACTGGAAGGTAACACTCTTTTTTTAACATCCTCTCTTTATTTCATGTTACATTACACTCCTCTGTCTCTATCCTTCCTTGTAGCGCTCTACATCAACATATTTATTGGTCTACAATTCATATTTCAATAAATACTCCGTAATGCACTACCTTTGACCTTCATATTTACGACCGCATTTTATATTCATTCTTCTTCAAATTTCCTTTGGCCTTAAAGCTTCTAATACAACTTTACCCGCTTATTGGTAAAACAACAAGCAGCCCTATGCCTTAACATTTTTACGACTCTACAAACTATAAGTTTTTCCGCATAATTTTGCTTAATGCGTCTGCTATTTCAGTTTTGTATGCATAGAATAGTTTGCTCCGTTGTTTTGCACATTGTGCTTCAATTTTGTATAAATATAATAGTCTCTTCCAAATTGGTAAATAAACACTCAATCGCCTACCTTACATGTTTACTGCACTACAAATAAATTCTTATTTAATTATATTTGTAATATTGACTTTTAAAATATATAAAAATAAATAATAAAATAAGAATTTCTAGCCGTGGAAAGACTCCTAAATCTTCCTATTTAATGGACTTCTACTTCTTCCTTATTTGAATAAAAAAAATACTCTACCGCCGCTAAGGAAAATTCTAATTTACCACGATATATAAGACTTTTATAAATAAATGATTTATCAAAATTACTTTTGTAGTGAATTATTTGTCTTTCCATAAGTTCATAATTAAATTTTATTTTTCTGTTACTAGATGAGGTACACACTTTGATCACGTGCAAAATACGTACAACAAGACTAGTCTATATTCTATATTATATTAAAAGCGTGAAGGTCTTAGAAATGTTATTTGAACTTTTTGCCCTTTATTAAAAATTTTTTCTTTAATAAAATCATCTTTTCATTTTTTTTTCTTTAAATTATTATTTAATTATATTTATAATATTCACTTTTAAAATATATAGAAAGAACTGATAAAATCAATAAACACTTCTAGTCATGGAAAGACTCCTAAATCAATAAATTTTTCTTATTTGATAGACTTTACTTCTTCCTTATTGAATCAAGAAAATACCTAGCTAAGGAAAGAATCAAGAAAATACCCTAGCTAAGAAAAATTTTAATTAACCATGGGTTCTAATTAATTATGGAATCTAAATAATTTATCAAAATTAGTGAAGTATTTATTTTCTTATAAGTTCATATTAAATTTATTTTTCTCTAAGCGCTTATAACAAGACTAGTATTATTAAAAATGAGAATCTCATTGAATTACCATTTTACCCCTACACTATATTAAAATTAAAATCTAATTAAATATTAAACAATAATGCTTTGATTGCCTTTCAAGAAAATAATAAATCATAATTATCGTAGTCAATGAGAATAGAAACGTGCATAGGCAATTTATAACATGCAATTTTAAAAAGTCACTTAATTGCTACAATCAAGATTCAATTATAACAAATTTGTATTATACCATGATAAATAAGAAGGAAAAGTAAACAAGCAAATTTATAACTATTAATTTTAGCAAAGACTCATAATTGCTTGAATCAAAACTTCTACTGTTTCTATCAAAACATGATTAATTTGAAAGGTTACTAGCTAATTGAATTGAAATGTTTTTTCAAAAGAATTGTAATGACCTTTCGAGTTATTTTTATGATTTTGTAGTTATTTTGTTGATTCAAACATGTGTGTAGTGACCTTGGGCCGTTGGTGATTTATTAGGACTATTGGAATGATTATTGGTTGGATTGGTTGGATTAGTTGGGATTTGTGTGGATTTTGAGCTAAATTATAACTTTAAAATGAGTTTTCTAGTAAAATCCTAATATTACTAAAAGTGCAAGCAAAAAATATTAGAAGTTAAAATACCAAAATAATCCTATATAGTTAAGTTACTAAAATAATACCGTTAAAAATAAATAAGATTTTTTAAAAATTAAATTATTCATTTATGTCACGTACAAAAACGTTATGTGATAAATACTGCTAATAATCAACATTTTAAATTAATAATAATGTAATTACATCTGTTCTATTTCTTTAAATTTACATATACTAAATAAAAATGTTAGAAAATATTTAATTATTTAACTATAATTATATCATATTATTATACTAAATACTAAAAGTTAGAAGGTCTCAAAATATTACAAATTCGAATTTTTATCCAATAGTTATCTCTTTTTAGCAGTTTCCTTATTTACTCATAATTAAACCTTAAATATCTTATGTAACCTTAATATCATTAATCCTCTAGATTTAAATACATTCTATATCAACTGATCCACCTCAACCCCCATCCCCATCCCTTCCTCCACCCCTTCTGTTTTCTTAGTTTATGGAGCTTTTTGCTTCCTATTTTGGTTATATTTTATTCTTATATTAAATTAAATATATAATTAATTAAATATTAAATAATAAATTAAATTAACTCAAGGCTGAATAGGAAAAAAAATCTAATTATCTATGATGTGTAGTTTTTTAATTAATTATCTGCATGTTCAACTTTCTAGTTAATAATAAATTAATTTTCTACATCCCTATTTTATGTTAACATTTCCTAAAATTGTGCTCCTTTTTTAATTATCAATTGTATTTTTTTTTAAAATTTCTTCTTTAGTAGAAAATTATTTCCTGCATTCCTATTTTTATGCTTTACATTTCTTAAAGATGTGCAGTTTATTTTATTAATTACCTACGTGTTAATAGGTACATTGGCTTACTTATTACTAGTTATGATTTATATTTTTCATCAACTTATCATCAAGAGTGATTCCACGTTGAGGAGTTAATGGTTCTGTATTCATACTTTTTGCAGGTTTTCACGTAGGTACGTCATTTAAATATTATTTATATTATTTTTTTCTCTTATTTATTTGTTTATATTTATTATTGTTCTTCTATATTTGCTTTGAATATTCACCTTCATATTCATAACCTCAAACTAGTTAATTTAAACTTTAGGAAATCTTTTGGTATTTCTTCATTTTTATCTATTTAGTTCATCTTTTTTATTTCATGAGACCTTCACCCAAGGCCATTCTATTCATTCTATAGTTAAAATAGTGAAGCGCTTATCACTATTGTATTATTTGATTCATGCTTTAGTTTAACATGATGTAGAAGATTCTTGAATTTTGATTTGTTGTGGGAGAAGGTCGACAAGAACTAAAAAATTATGTATTTTTATATATTTCTTTTTTTCCCATTTATATACGATGAAAGCCTTAAAAATGATAAATATGTTGTACTTTTCTTCTCTGTTTATTTTTTGTGTTTTCTTTCTATTAGACTTATTGATTAATTTTTTCATAAATTTATGATAATTGTGATTTTTTTAAATTGAGGCTCAAATTAAAATTAGTCATCTGTAATATCATTGAAAGTTTGCTAACTACTAATCAAAGTTCAAACCACACATATTTTCGTAGAATTTTAATCATTTCAATAAATCTATAAGAATTTACATGAAACATACGTGCAAAACATGTGCCCAGAAACTAGTGTGTGTGTGTGTGTGTGTGTATATATATATATGAAGAAAACCCAAACAAGTCTCCTATCATATCGTGTACACATCTTTGGTTGCGGAAGCAAATTAGACAAACACATGAGTCAAATAAATGAAAAGAAAAAAGGGACTAAGGGAAACCATTCATAATAATATTAGCACAAGAAGAGTCAACCTTCAAAATCATAGACAAACCATGACATAATATCCAACGACACCTCTACATAGAATGGGGCGGAGTCCAAGACACTTCCCGAGCTCACCTTCATTTAATAAGTATTCAACATAAGAACAAGTCTCTATAAAGCATGAATGAGAATAGATATATCCCCCGAAATTGAGGACTCATCAACTAGCTTTCTTCACAAGAACCAAACTAGCCATGGGGAGGATGTTCAACAGGACCACCGGTCCCTACATGGTAATATCATGTAGGCATAGAGTATGCATTAGTACGTTTGAATGTACTAAGTATACGGATGCAATGCAACAAGAATCATAAGCCATATTAACAAGATGCTTAATCATAATCAATGAATATAAGCTCAATATGCCATGTGTAATCAATGTGTAAGAAGAAACATGCTTGAGAATAATCATACTTGCATAACTTGTTTAACACAGTAAAGTGACATGAATTGATCATCCAAATACCTTGTACTAGAGGGTGAGGGATGTAGTATAGGTCATAACCCCTTCTAGTAGGTAATGGGTAGTACAAGGGTGGAGAAATAGCATAGGTCATAAACCCTACATGGAAGCATGAGATAATGGATGTTACATGAGGGTGGAGATATAGAATAGGTCATAACCCCTATATGTAAACATGAGATAATACATAATATTGAATCACACACGAGGGTGAGACATGTACCACATAGTTCATAACCCCTTCATGTGAGCATAAGATAACAAGTAGTATTGATTCGTATATGAGGGTGAGGCATTTAACATAGTCCATAACTCCTTCATGTAGAAATCGGCCTTGTACTAGAGGGTAAGACACATAACATAGTTCATAACCTATCTAGTAGGTCTTACAATTCATAAGAGCATAAACCTTAGCATAACAACTTAATAACTCATCAACAACTGAGACTTGCAAAATCATGCAATAGATCATCAAAACTTGGCGAAATTTTTGTCATGTAATTTCATCGAACACATGGTGGGTTCATGACACTAGTTCAAAATCATTCAATTAAAGAGTGAAATAAGATGAGAAAATTTAATGCAAATCAACCCACCAATATGTAGTAAAACCCTCATCTAGGGTACCTTGAAACCCATTATCAAATCTCATAATAGATCATAGTTTCATAGCTCAAAAACATGCATAGTCTCAATAGACAAAGATCAACTCATAGTGTAAGCTCAAAATAGATATTCATAAGTAATCAACAATACTTGATTAAAACCCAACATAAATTATGCTCACATTTCATAATAAGAGATACTCATAAGTAATACAACTTGAAAACATGCAATTTTCATAAAAAGGAAGATTGGGCTCCATGGGCGAAAGGACCCAATGAATGAAATTCACATACCTTAAACTTGGGTTTTCTTAAGATGAGCTTAGAGGAAACTTAGATCTTAAAGTGAATCTTTGAGTTCCAAAGTTAAGTTTGAAATCTTTAAATTTGGTATAACATATTTGGTTAAGTGTTGAAGACGTTTTTGTGAGGGTTTTGAGTGATATAAAGTTGAAAAATGGCTAAGTATGAGTGTTTTCACACATAAGTGGGAATGGGGCTATGACCCCAATGCCCTTGGCGGAAACAGAAAAATTAAGTAAAATCCAACACTGGTCCGCCCGTACCACTGGCGCGATGCGGACCCATCGTGAAGGCCAAGTTACACTAGTTCGCACCCCTGGCGCATCATGGCCAGGGCGCGGACAGACACTATCCTGCGAATAATTATCAAAAATTATTTTTTGCTATGGGTCTTCTAAAATCTGAGTTATACTTATTTCCTCCACAATTTTATCCCCTGATCGAGAATATGAAATTGGATTTTTGATATCACACACGAATTTTGAGATATATGGAGATTATGATTTGAACATATCTGAAACACATTTTTGGTGTGTTTCATAGGTGAAGGGAACCGGCAGAAGTTGTTTGTAGGGATCTTCGATAGTTATGAAGTCTTCCATTTTCTAAACTACTGGTATGATTAACCTTATTATTGCTCCCCAGCACATGCAAGTGTACGTAGTCTCACAAGTAATACAATGACCGTAATTAAAGAGCCAAGTTGTCGAACCCTAAGGATTTGAATTAAATCGCTGTTTAGCCTTAACAATATCTATCTATGTCTGGTTTTCTGATTATTGATTCACGGGGTTTAATTTACCTGAACAAGGTTGCACGCCTCTACCGGTCTACCGTTATTGACTACATAACTACATCATTGAGCAGGGATAGATAGACCAATAAAAATGTATTAAAGTTATCTTCCTGTATTATGAACCGAGCGAGGTGTAAGGGTAGTTGTCACTGGTCTCCCTTACACGAATCAACCTAGTTTCCTAGTGTTGAATAAACTCCCTATACTACTGCATTCTATCTACTCTAGCATCTCTCGAATCCAGAGTGGACAACTAATTTACCCCCTAGTTGATCAGGCTAAGAAGTATAGATAAAAATAACATAGGAATAACCGAAAGAAATCATTCATAGATATTCAAAATTAAGAACTACACATTGTCTATGACTACAATCTCAGAATATGGAGACTTAGCCACTCATGAACGTGAAATACATGCTGAATGAATTGGACAACATCAAGAACCAAAGGATAACAATTAAACTAACCAAAATACTGTGGAAAAGAGTTCTTCGTTGTCCCTGCTGAAGTTCTTGCGTATAAAAAAGAATGTAAACTTAAAGTTTATGATAGAATAATAATAAAAATCTCATAATTTTACTTTTTCGCATCGGGTCCTCAGGTCCTTTACGCGGACCCCTTGTGTTTCTGACTTTTCGCTTAGTTTGCTGATTGGAAAATTTTACACAACTTTTGCACAGGTCCGTGATGCGGACCTTGCACACATTTCAGCTTCGCGCCTTTTTCTGCATTTTTTAGCTTCCACAACCTTGTTCCAAGTCTGCCACATGGACTTTGGTCTTTTGGCTGCTTCAACTGACTTTTATCTTCTGAATTCCAACCTGTGTTCTTCCCTCAATTCTGGGTTTGACTCCAAATTTCCCAATTAATGGAAATTCCTGCAAAAATACAACCAATTGGCGCACTTGGCCCTGTATTAGTAAAATAAGAGAAAAATACACTAAAATACCTAAATTCTATGAATTTATCCTCTTACTTGTCTCTATTTATAGGCATTGTTGGCTAATTAGGTATATAAATATGCCTAAGATCATCACCCCACACTTAGAGCTTTGTCCGTCCTCGGAATAACTAAGACACATGCATGCGACTCCCTATGGTAATATGTACAATGAAAATCATGCAACTGCATTTCTCTGAACCATGGTGAACAACTTTCGGTGCCCTGGGCAGAAACTACTTGCTCCTAGCACTCATGTATACTGCGGATTCATGCAGAATGTTTAACAGTTCTTCCAGTTACCGACCTTGAATGATCATGTGCCCTCATTAAGAAGAATTACACATGCACATCACTAAAAATTTAACAAAAGATTACGAATGGGTATACAAACAACTCTCACTCTTCGAAAAGATATCTCAAGTTGCTTCTAGATTCCATAGGCTTGCCCTTAATATAAGCTTAGACCTACTTGGAATTTACCTTAGAGGATCACATAGGTTTTTATCAGGTTATAATGTAAGCTGCGGGTAGGTGAGATACATTTATGGATATGGCAGACATGACTCAATTCTTATGCGCTCGTAGCACACACTTCACGTCCTTTCATGCTTCCTTAATTCAACAACCCTTATTACCTTCCTTTAATTCATGCTATAAATACTCCTATGTACCTACATTTGATCACAAAATAAACCCACTACAAATACATAGACACCCTAAAAAGAAAATGACTAAAAAATAATTTTTTTTCAAACTAGTGTGCATCCGTTTCGATCCGCGATGCAGAGGAATCGCGGATCAACACTGGATAACTGACTGCGATTATAATTTTTTTAAGGGCCAAAATAGTGTGCATCCGCATTTGCTCCGCGACGCGGAGAAAATGTGGACCAACACTGTTTGATCGACACTATTTATTTTTTTTTCTCTTTTTTATCGACACTCTACTATTTCTCAGCCCTTGGGTGTCCACTCAAGTTCCCTCTCCTCTGATTCATCGTGCTAAAGCACTAGGGAATTAGGATCAAATACAGATACTTTATCAAAGACAAGGGATTGACTTGAATTGTGGTTAATCAAAGAATGAGCTAAGGCTCAGAAAGAGCTAACTAGGGTCATTTTCATCTATCAATGAAATGATAAGATCCTCTCCTCTAGTTCCGACTCCTACCAAGTCTACTCTACATACCAGGCAAGTTCTCAAACCTATCACAACCGAGACTCACAATTAGCTTGCTCCCTCTTGGCACACTCTCATCACAAAGTTAGCACTAGAGTTCCTATTATGGTATTCACATGAATTCAATTAATTAAGCATGCATACTATTGTGACTTACAAGGATCAAACAACTACCCTTAAACAAAGTTCGAGTATTTGCGCTTGATGCTCATTTTGTACACTACCACATTCTACATGAACTCGATTTGACGAATGCCCTTAGGATTATTGTCATCCATCCATCATAGGGCCCCCATCACTCAACTATGACTAACATAACTATTTCAATAGACAAGCACTACCAATACTCATTATATTCATAGAATATGAACATCAGAACATCTATGCATAGAAGTAGTTGATAGTTATTATTTACAGACACAACATAAAAGAAAAGATTAGATGTCCAAACATAGCCAATAACATCACAAAGCAGAAACAGAAATAGTGGTCTTAATACATGCATATAGAAATAGAAAAATAGAAGCATCAAGAATAAATGCATTCCCACCCTACACTTAGCCTTAACACTAGCCTCAGTGCTAACCATATAAAACCTATGAGATGGGAACTCTGATGCTTACTCATCATCAGGGGCGGGTAGGAAGGGCTCACCCCTACATAAATCGATGGATCATCTGCTATGTTGTCCCTCTCGGAGTCATCCTCCTCCTCATCATGCACCTCTTCTGGGTCCATGGGTACATTATCCTCGACCAACTCGATGAATCATGGTCCAATGCGCAAGACAGCTTTCGCATCGGCATTCAATGGACATTGGACCTCAACATTTTACAGCTCTTCTCTTATGAAGGGGCAACTTCCTGTACGGTGTCGAAGCATCTTGAGCCCATACATTTACCCCATGATCAACTCATCACGGTAGTCTCTCTCCGCCGTAGTCAGCACTGTCCCTAAAGGCACACCCAACCCCTTAATATTGGTGGCAACATAACAAGAGGGGCTGGATGATAGGGCAATAATCGGCCTCCTCCTTAGGTACACCTGTCATACGGCATAAAGCAGTTATAAGTCCCCCAAATGTAGAACCGCGACCTCTGTAGGTATTGGTCTTCCTCATCGCCAGCCAGAAGATAGCTCCATAGTTTAGTGGCATCCCCATCATGAGTGAAAGGGTGAGGAACACCTTATCCCTCATCACGTTTGTGAAGTGCTATCTCAGAAAGAAAGAGTGTGTCACTATCTTGACCCAGACCCGAGCCTCTTTGGATATGTGAGCAAATGGAAATAAGAGGTGATAGCCCCGCTTCGCATGTCGAACCCACTTAGCAGTGGAGGTCGGCCCTGACAGTGTGTGTCTGATGGCTTGGTATGGAGGGCGATTGAATAGCTTCTGAAAAGCTAGAGTAGGGACCTCTTCGGGGGTGCCAAGTACCCTGTTGATAGCAAGAGGCAAAAAATTCACCTCTATCCCACGAACAATGATAGAATGGGACCTCGGTTCCTTGCTGAGATTTGCATAGAATTCTCGAACCAAGCTAAGATTATAGGGCCGGGGCTGTTGGAACAAGAACCCCAAACGCAACTCGTTGCACCTATTTAGAATTTGGGGTTACTCATCTCTCAATGTGTCCATATCCACCGGGATGTCCGGGTAGTATTTCATCTCATCATAAGACTGATACCACCTTCAACCATCTTTGTGAATAGCCTTGGCCTCGAACCGGGCCTGTTGGCCCCTCCTAGTGTCTTTAGGCACGTTTGGAACGTCTCGTGCCCGCTTTTTAGTGTTGGTAGCCCTTGGTCTGCTAGATTAACCTCCTCAACGAGCACTTAAAGACATGGTACCTGCAAAACATAATGCACAATCAATATATAGGAAATAAATCCCACGACCCCACACTTAAACTCAAGCTCGTATGGTGAGGGTACTCAGATTTCCCTAAGTCATATAGGCTACAACTTAACAATCCAACACCTTTACTTAGAAGTACGCATAACATGAACGTCAACCGATATACCCCTCAATACCGTGTACTCCACCCCCCAATTGTAAAATTAGTGCCCAGTTTGTAATGTACAACAAAACTTGCCTCAACACAAGAGCAAAGATCAGAAGACCTTCTTATTTCCGAT